>LZPO01036294.1:11352-21877 GCA_001675575.1 Neotoma lepida | reverse complement strand
AAAAATGTTTTAAAAATTTAAAGCTATTCAAATTGGCTCAATTCACAATTTTAGATAGCCTTTTTCTGTTTAAACACAATACACTAATTCTATTACTATAGTTACGTGTGTTTCCTCTACATAGTCTGCATGATAAGATAAATACCTTCTATAGATATATTTTTCTACTGAAAACATCCTTAGTAGAGGTAATATAAGCCAGAAGACTGTTTTAAGGTATCAAGGAGAGTTATAGTAGAAAAATATAAATAAATAGGAAGAAATATCTATCAAATAAAAGGACTGGTCATGCTGTGCATTGTATGAAACCCTCTGAGTAGTGAAATACCCATTAAAATTATAAAGTAAGGATCCAAGGGCCCATATGCAAAATCAACACAAATTGGGTGTCCTGCAATTCAGTTCATTTTCATTCTAATATTGACTGCCTAGAGTTCAACATGTCCCTTAAGACTTCCCTTAGTTCATGTTATTTCTAGGAGACACAGTCTCACAGCAGATTTCCTGGTCCTTTGGCTCTTAGACTCTTTCTGCCCTTCTTCAGCAATGTTCCCTGAGTCTTTACGTGCAGGATGTGTGTTACAGACATATCTACTGGGACTGAATACACTCCCACCAGCATTTTAACCAGTAGTGGTTTTCTGTATCGACCCACATCTTTTGAAAGGGGGGTTTTCAAGCCTGGTACTGGAGTTTTTTGCCGAAAAGTCCATGGCTCTTGAGGGAACATTGTCAGCCCAAGTGGCCTAACTTCACTTCAATTATATATGTATACACATATCTATGATATGTTTAATGGTATGGTACCTGAACAAGCATAACAATGATAAACATGCTGATACAAATGGAGAAATCACACAAGGACCCACTCTTAAACAAAAAACCACAGGCAATAAAGGAATGCCAAGGGCAGGAGGAAAAGTTTTCCCCAGGGTTGAGCCCCCCAGTTGAATTTGCTAATACTAATTGGTCAGCACTGAAATTGTATGTATATAAGTAACACTAAATGGAGTGAGCCTGTTGTACTTATATGTTTATGCATATATAAATGTGTGTGTGCATGTCTGTGAGTGTGTTCATGTGTGTGTAACAATAACAAAAAATGGTCAGTAATTTGAGAGGGCTCTCATGGGAGAGGTTGGATGAAGACAAATGGAGGAGGGAAGTGATATAATTATATTTTAACTTAAAATACTTTCCGTAATTCAGATGTTATCTGTAGTAATTCCAGATGACCCATACTTCAGCACAGCCAAATTGAGATGCAAAAATTCCTATAATGGTCCCTCAGACTAAATATCAAATGTCCCATGAATCCCCTAACTAAGGGACACACTTCTGGGTGTGTCTGTGATGCCATTTCTAGAGAGATTTAATTAAGTAGGGAAGACCCAGCTTGAATGTTAAGATACTGTCTATGACTGGGGCTCCCAACTGATAACAAAGGCAATAGGGAGCTGAGTACCAGCATTCATCTCTCTGCTTCCCAGGTCTGAATGCAATGTCATCAGCTACCTCATGCTCCAGCCTCCATCCTTTTCCCACCAGGATGGACCATATCCCCTCAATCCAATGTAAAGATTTTCTTCCCCTAAGTTTCTTTTATCTGGTAATTTGTTGTTTCAATGAGAAAAGTAACTAATATAGCTTGTAATGATCAAAAAGGATACAGCCTGGTAATGATCAAATGAAAAAGGTAACTATGATAAAATGATGAGGACTGTGTCGCAGTTTTTATGTGTTCTCTAGGCATGCTACCTTCTCAAGACATGGATATCTTATTCAACTTGACAGCTCCCTGAACATCTATGCCATTATATAGGCATGATTGATTAAATACTTAGCTCTGGGTGACTGAACTCAATTTAAAATGCATTTATCTTCCTTGGAGGTTGAAGAGACTAGGAGAAAATGGGGAGCTGAAAGTACCAAGCACTTGTTCCTCTGGTGGATAGTTCCCATTCTCAAACCTGCTAGGGTCTATCAAGAATCACCTTATTGGAAGAAATTCAGGCATGAATAACAAAAGACACTTGGAAGAGTCCAACAGTATTTGTGTTCTCTGCCAGAAAGGAAAAAGAGAACAAAACCAAATAATTATTTGTTATATTCAGAGGTATAAATCAGTGATGTCAGATGTAAAATTCTTCCTTGGCTTTCTGCATGAAATAGCAGCTAACTTTTGGATAATTGGAAGGAGACAGAGGGAGAAATAAGGCTTGAGACTACTCAGTGACCATTTAAGACAGAACTGAATAAGTTTTTCTATTATAGCTATCCAGATAGCAAATACTTTCGAATTCGGACCGTATATGGCTTTGTGGCATATTCATTTTGTTTTGCTTTGCTTTGTATTTTATCTTTTTAAACAACACATTAGTGATATAAAAACCATTCTTAACTTAAGATCATTAAAAAAAAAAACAGGCTGCATAGATTTTTGATGCCTAATTTAAGATTTAAGGGCAAAGGACAGAGACGTTATGAAGGTGATGTGCCTGTAATGTAGGAAGAGAAGCCACTTTAAGGAAATTACTTTGAGTTGGTTTAGATCTATACAACTATCTAGTACAACTATTTGGTGTAAATGCTTGAAAATCCCTGTTGAAGGACTAGAGACAGAGGTACAGTCTTTGGACTGTCAGCACGATGATAACAATTGAAAGAAGTTAACTAGGGAAGGCATGTAGAGTAAAAAGAGGACTGAAAACTGCAGCATGAAGTGAGTAGGGGACAGACAGTTTCATAAAAGAGGAAGTAAAGATTTTTGAAATTTTGCAATGAGGAACAGAAATTTTTGTAAAGTCTCTCCAGAAAATATTATAAATATAAATAAAATATAAATAAATAAAAGACAGAGCAGGCAAACACAATAAATCTAAAGGAAAATTACCAAAACAGCAGTAGTTTTATCTGCCAATGCTCAGTAAACACATTTAAAGTAAGAAATAGGNAAATGGAGGGAATACTGCTTCCTTTCATTTTATTGGTTTTGCATTTAGGGCTACCTTTAATAAAAGACAAGTTAATAATAAAGAAAATTTCATATTGTATAATACAAGTTGAATATGAGATGGGAGCTTTCAGAAACCAAGAGCAGAAGGAATGGGGAAGTTTGTATTTTTATGGACAGCCATACAGATACTTTGGTATGATAGCAGGATAAGGAAATGTCTATGATTCATTTCTGATAGACTAGGTGAGCCGAGCAAAGGCTGGGTGCTAGAAACTTGTGTGTCTGTCACTTCAGAGGTGAGTAGCTTCCTTTTGTCCTGGTCCAGGTTAGGTGCCTCTGGAATGGAAGGTTCATGACCTCTCTGTGGCCCACTTTAGGGGAGGAGAGTAGGAAGAGGATCAGAGAGATGTTTGAATTTAGTTGTTTTCTCAAAGGACAAGGAGGTATTTGGGAAAAGTGCACCCTAAAGTTCATGATAAAGTTAAAAATATCAGTGTGTATTGGCAAATACAAGAGAGGCAGCAATCAAGAAACTTATTAGTGTATAAGAACACTGTTGCTAATTAAAAATAAAGTCACTGGTAGTGGAGCATTGAAAGGATTTACTGTGTATCTCACTGAATGAAAATAAAACTAAACAGTTTGAGGAGAGGGAACTGCTACTCAAGGGGCGTCAGCCTATAAGATCCCTGTGCTTTCTTTTAGAATGCTAGAATTAAATAGATAGGTTTGTCTCAGCAATTCCCCATGTTTGCTTTCATCCCAAGCTTTGAAATTCATTTATCGTACATGTGATGGTCTGACATTGAAGCAGTTGGTTATGAGTAGGAAAGCTGCCTTTCAGAATCCCCACTGTATATTGGCTTTTAGTACCAGATCAAAAAGAAGTTACTTGGTAGGGTGCTCTTTTGCAGGAACCCGTGGAGCAATGCTGTAAGAAACAAGAAGAGACTTAGGAAGGCATAATGTTCAGTAAATTGACAAAGGAAGAGATTATTTCACCGAGGAGTAGCTATCGGNACTATATAGACTGAGTATGGTGGGAAGGGAAAAATATGCTGTCATGTTTGTTGTAGCAGTGGAGGCAAAAACCAGATTATTCGGGGTTTAGATATGGTAAAAGCACATGGTTGGGAAATACAGATTGCTGTTAAGACAAAACAAACAAAATGAAAAACCTAACCAAAATAAAATAAACAAAAAATCTGGATATGAACTGAAGGGGTTCCCAAAGAAGATTTTGTTTGATTGTTTGTTTCTAAAAAGCAAGGACCTTAAACGTTTATAATCAGTTCAAAGGGACATTTGATGAAACAAAGCTAGTGATAATTCATGAATCACAGCCCTAGAAAACATAAAAGACTAAATAAATAGATCTTTTTTATCAAATGAGTGCTAAGCTAATTAATACTAGTACTAGTGTTTTAATATTGCCATTCTGAATGGCTAGATAATTAATGTTATTAATAATTTAAGGGAAAGTATCCTGAATGGCCAGCTAATTAATGTTATTAATAATTTAAGAGAAATTCTTAAACGCTTGGACCATACTTAAGATCCTAAATCCTTTAGAAGCACCCATTTTGATGCAAAGTATGTGCCATGTCCAAATCCTTATTATCTAATTATTAAAACATAATTCCTTTAAAATGTAACTAATGTCTCAAAAGCTGTTTTGGATTATTCCCAGTTGTGGCATGGTACAACTGCTTTTCAAAAGTTCCCCTGACTTAAGTTTTATATTAATTCACATATTCTTTTCTAAATTAATTTTACTATACTTGAAAATTCATTCTCCCTATAATTCATAACACTATTTGTCCTAATGATAAAATACGTGATAATTTTATGACTTTGAAATTATGAGATGTCTGAGTGATCAAGAATGATAAAATTAAAATGCATTTTTATCTTATCTTGGTTAACTGTTCTTTTAGAGCTGGAAATAGCTGGGGTTGCATATTAAAGATTGTAGTTATTAGAAATGAAAATATTTTATAGAAAAAGTGCATTTAAAAAATACAGCAGTGCCAGTTTTGGTGACTGAGTCATATATCACATGAGAGTTAATTCTGTTTGCTTGCCAAGCTGCAGTTTGTTTTCTGACTGGCCCTGTTTGTAGTCAAGTTTTTCTTTGACTGTCAGCTTCCAAATAATGACATGGAGTCTTATTATTAATTATGAAAGCTTGGCCTTCACTTAGGCTTGTTCCACTAGCTCTTATAACTTAAACTAACTTGATTTTATTAATCTACATTTTACCATGTGGCTTTTTACCCTTCTTTCATTCTGTATGTCCTTCATATGCACATGTATATAAATCATTAGTAGAGGAGGTACAGTGAAAAGTTGTTTTGTTTGTTTGGTCTCTTGGGGGGAGGTGTTGAGGCAGGATCTTTAGTCTATGTGGTCCTGGCTATCCTGGAGCTCACCTTGAACTCACAGAGATCCGCCTGCCTCTGCCTCCTGAGTATTGGGATTAAAGGCCTGTACCACCATACTTGGCTTTTCAAGTTTTCGTTCTTTTTTTGTCCTTTTCTTTCTTTTTTTTCAACATTGAAGTATCTTGTATGGCTGTAGTATATTAATATAAATACTTACCCAGATTCAGATTGACATTTTAGATCATATTATAATGATTAGTACTTCTATAATTGTTATCAGATCACATGACAGTTTTTGAAGGAAAATCTAATGTGTGGATAAGAATTGACAAGTTCTATTTATGCATTTAGTAATGTCTGAGTATACACATATACTTGTATATACATGTGTAACAACAATTAATGAAAATAAGAGGTCATGAATTTGAAAGAAAGGAAGGAAGGGGTATATGGGAGAGTTTGGAGGGAGGAAAGGAGAGGGAAAGGATATAATTATATCATAATCTCAAAAAGAGGGAAAGGATATAATTATATCATAATCTCAAAAAATAATTTTCAAATAGAGAAATAAATTGAATGGAATGAGCTTTGTGTTATCTTTCTTTTTATTTTTAACATAATTCTTTATGTTAAAGAATTATGACTCTTTGAAAATTTCTTTATTGACTCTTTGAAAATTTCCATCATGCACCCCAATCCCACTCACCTCCCTGTCCCTTTATATTTGCCTCACACCCCTGCAGCGTGCCCCCACAAATTTAATTCAAAACAAAACAAACAAAAAACTCACCTTGATCCTCCATCTTTCCAACACTTCTTCATTCATCCTAGTGGCATCGGGAGTTGTGGTGGTCACACATTATTCCATTGTGTCCAATCAGATCCACTGGCAAAGTGTTCATTGCAATAAATCATTGGTCTGGTTCAAGGCCTTCGGCACACCATCATCACAAGGCCCTCACTGAAATCCCTCTCAGATATCCTGCCTCAGTCATGGAGATCCCATGGCTATCGTTTGACAGGACCAGGCCCTTCACATATTCTAGCAGGTCATAAATGGAGCAGATGTTAGGGTGGGCCAACCCAAGGCCCAGGATATCAGTTTTGGTGGTGGCTGAGCTGGTCAGTCTGGGCCCCTGGGAGGGGAAGAGCCAGCTCTCCTAAGCCCATGCCACTGGGGCCAGCTCTCTCACACCTGTGGTAAGGGGTGGGACCATCTCTTGGGTATGTGTGTAGGGGGTCAGCTGTCCCATGGGGGGGAGGGGTTGGGTCCAGCTCTCCTGCTGCAGTGTCCAGCAAGGGGCAGGACCAGCTATCACAGGGCCAGTGAGGGGCAAGGATGGCTCAGCATAGCCCTCAGATTTCAACAAGTGTGGTTCCTATGACCTCCTGTGGTAACAAGAGCCATGAACATCAGCCCAGACTCTGGCTGCTATTGGGCCACAGACCCAGACATGACCCACAGCAATAGCCATGGCCCAGATGATACCATGGCCTCGTGTAGCAACTACTCAGGTCACCCAGATAGGCATGGTCCTAGTGGCAGCATGACCCTCAGACACCAGTATAGTCACAGCTGTGGCCCAGACCCCAAGCATCTGTGTGGCCTTTGGTGGTACCATGGGCCATGGACATCAACACAGAACCCAGCTGTGGTAGGACCACAGACCCAGACATGGTCCTCGGCAGCAGCCTGGTTTTGGATGTTACCATGGCCCTAGATGGCAGCAGGGGCCACTGGAATTGGCGTAGCCCTGGCTGTGACATGGCCCTTGGGAACCAACATGGCCACAGGATGTGGCCTAGATCCCAGGCATCCATGTGGCCCTTGGTGGCACAAAAGGCCCTGGATATCAACATAGACCCTGGCTGTGGTAAGACCAGGGACCTGTACATGGTCTTCATCAGTAACTGGGGATTGGATGTCACTTTGGCCCCAGGTGGCAGCACAGGCCACTCTAATTGATATGACTCCAGTGGCAGTGTAGCCCTCAGACACCAACAGGGTCCCAGGTGGTGGCCCAGACCCCTGGCATTGGCATTGCNTTTGATCAAATTAGGAGCCATGGATGTCAACAGACCCTGGCTGCGGTAGGGCCACAGAACCAGACCTGGATGACACCAGCAGTAGTATAGCCTTCAGACACCAACATGGCCACAGGATGTGGCCTAGACCCTCGGCATCCATGTTTGCTTTCTAATATAAGATTCCAATATATAAAGTATTGCCATTGACTCAACAAACTGATATCCATTTGAATCCTCTATCAATGTTCTGAGGAGGCTACAGCATTAGAAATATTAGCTACCACTCTTTAAAGAAAGGGAAGGAACTGAGACAGTTCTGTAGTTCCATGGGGTAATCTGTCCTTTAAAGGATTTTTTNTTGTTGTTGTTTCATGTCTTTATTAAAATCGTAGTTGTGTAGGTTTTATAATAAAGAACGTTTATCATAGTTTTAGGCTAGGGGAAGCTGTCAGATGTGTGTGGCAGGAAAGAAACATATAGGAGATATAATANTTATTTAAAAGTGAGTCTATGCAGAGGTTCTTTAGAGCACTATGTTTCAGTCTTTAAAGTACTCTGAATCCAAGGGTATCCACTTCTTATGACCTTGTAAATGTCATGAACTTTTCTGGGCATCATTTTGCACATCTTTAATCTGGGAATTATAATAATACTTATCCCATGAGATTATGTTAAAATTCAATGAGTTTATCCATATGAAATACTTAGGACAATTCCTGACCCATTTGTGAGCTATGAGAGTGTAAGAATACTTTGTGAATAATTGAGAAATTAAAAAATAACCAAACCAAAAGAAAAGGCTGTCCCAGGTTTAATCATGAAAACCTGGTCTGAGTTTATTTTTTCTGTTTTATCAAACCAGCAACACAGCTAAACCGTAATAGAGGGAATGATATAAGGAAAAATAGATAAAGGATACATGATGGCTTGTGCAGGTAAGACTGTGAGGTCTGCCCTTTCTGTAGGTAGGTCTGCCAAAAGTCAGTTGATTTCACATATGTTATGCTGGTTGATTTTACATATGTTATGTTGAGTGAGAAGCCTGCCAAGTCAGAGGAACTCGAACACCTGGGTACAGAATATTTGGAGAAATTAAGTGTTGGAAGTTGTATGGAGAATCTACCTATTAAAATGAAAGGATATCTTGCTTCCTCACACCTCTTTTTTCTTGTTATTATTTTTGTTAAGCTCTGGTTCTATTTCATCTTTCTGTGTAGCATGGCTAGGAAAGGACAAAGAGAGTTAAAAATNGGTATCAGGGCACAGTAGTAAATTCCCAAAGTTTCACTTCCTTAGGCTAACGCAGGAAGATCATATGAGACCAGGGTTTCTAGGCCCATGTGAGCAACAGAGTGAGACTTGTCTCATCCAAGCAAGTAAGTAAATGAATCAAGAATTCAAGAAAATAGTGACATCAAAGAACAAAGTAGTTGGATCTAGTGAAAGAATTGATTTGGAGCATTCAGAAATGTGTCCTTTCCCCAATTACTAACAGAATACAATAGAGCCTTGAAGTCTCCAAAATCTGTGTTGTCATTCTAGAAGACAGAACATGAGCTCTTTTCCTTTCCAGCACTTGAGTGACTCACAGATCATGTGGAAATTGACAGAACCAGGATTCATTCTACTGATGTTGGTTTAATGAGATTCAAAGTTAGTATAATGCAACATTTGAAACTTGTACAGAGGTCTATGGAACAGTTATTTTCAATTAATCACAATACAACGTTACCTGACCATGTTCATTAACAATTGTGATTCTGTTTTAGAGATGAATACTGAATGGTAGGATTTTATGTCAGCGAGATCCCGGGGGCACATTTGTTTCACAATCTGACCACAGATCTGTGAACCTGCTAACCATGCTTTTCCACAGAGGAGACATTACAAGGCTGCCATGTTTCTCCTTTTCCTACTCAGTTTCAACCTGGATTCTCCCCAATGGTCTGCTTTTCTGTCCACATTCCCTCCTTTAAACAACATATTGATTTGTCATGAGAGAAACAACCTTTGGAGTTTTATAGAAGAAACAAAATGCAAGGTAAAATAAGAGTTCTTGTCATTGTATGTGTTAAAAGGAAAAGACTGTAACCTAGAGAGGCATTTATTATTTTAATGCATGGTAAAGGACAGATGAGATTAAAAATTATCCTGTGAACTTTCTTTAGATTGTGTTTGGCTTGTCCCATTGTTTTATTACAGCATTTTCTAGGGTGGTTCATAGTATACTCATATCCTCTTATAGTCACTGGGGGAACTGTTATAATTCTTCCAGAGCTAAAACTTGATCTGCAGATGTTTGGCTTAGTTATAATTCTTCAAGCATAACTAAAAATTTTAAAAGGCAATAATTAATATTGATTGACTGCTAATTCTTCCTTGAAATAATAAGCACAGCTATTTTAATTTTATAGAAAAAAATGGTAATATCAAATGAAAATGTAAAAGCAATATTATAAAATGGCAATTCAAAAAGTTGTTATACTTTGAAAGCTTATACTTTCCATCTTTGCTGTATCATTAAGTAGCGAAAGATGTTTTATTCTTTCTTATATCAAATTGCTATTGTTTTCCTGATAAGAAGCCAATAAGAATAAGCACAGAAACTTATGATATGATATATAACAAACAGATGAAAGCTCTATCATAGCCTGTAGTTTCACTCCTTATCCCTTTTTCCTCCTAAATTTTAAAGTGATATGGGGGTGTTCAATATGCAATATATACTTTTATGTAAAGTCATAAATAAATTTATCAGAAAATAGTAATTTTAAAAGTGAAGAAAATGCTTTTCATTTTGGAATAAAGGACTAGGATTAAGTCAATGGTTTTCTTTATTTCGAAGAGAATCCTTTATATGCTAAACAAATAATCTGTGACTGTATGTCTCAAGATTTCTACTTTTAGAATTCAAGACAACTAAGTAAGAGTAACCTTGAGAATTAAGTCCTCCCTTCAAGTATTTGGTCCCACTTAGTGTGAATAATTAGCAATTTTATAGGACTCATATAGCACTGTAAATTGTTAAAAAAATAAAAAAGCACTCTTATTATTATAATTAATGAGGCAAATCCTACATACATTAGCTAGCAATCAAGATAGTTTTATTTTGGGGATAACTTACAGAGTAAATGAGGGATCAGATACAGGAACCCAG
>LZPO01036293.1:6473-17697 GCA_001675575.1 Neotoma lepida | reverse complement strand
CTCCAACCTTGCCCCATGTGGCTGATCAGTTCCCTGGGTGGTTACCTGGCCCTCTGATGGCAACAAAAGCCAGGGACCTCAATGCAGACTGGCTGCGGCAGGGCCACAGGCACAGAAATGGTCCCTAGGCACAGCTTGGGCCCGGACGTCTCCATGGTCCTTGGGTGGCAGCTCAGTCCACTCCCATCTCTATGGCCCTGGTGATAGTATGACCCTTGGGCACCAACATGGCCTTGGGTGTCGGCCCACACCCGTGATATCTGCACTTTCCTCAGTGGTAACAGAAGCCACTGACATCGACACAGACCTTGGCTGCTGTAAGACCACGGACCCAGCTATGATTCTCAGAAGCAGCCTTGGCCCAGATGCCAACGTGGCCCTGAGTGGCAGCACAGTCCATCCCGATCTGTATGGCCCTGGTGTCACTGTGACCCGTGGGCCCTAACAAGCACAGATGGGGGCCCAGTCCCTGGGCATCCACATGACCCCAAATGGTAGCAGGTACCATGGACACCCACACAGACCCTAGCTGCAGTAGGATCACAGACCCAGACATGGCCCTCTCAGCTGCAGCTCAAACCTATACAGCACCATGGCCCTGGGTGGCACCCCAGGCCATCCAGATTAGGATGGTTCCTGCGGTGGCGTGGCCCTCTGGCACCCACCCAGCCACATGTGGCAGCCCCGATCCCAGACATCCCCACAGCCCTCAGGTGGTAACAGTGGCCACGGACAGTCACACAGACCACAGCTGTGGTAGAGCCGTGGACCCAGACCTGGCCCTTGGTGTTAGCCCAGGACTGGAACACACCATGTCCTGGGTGGCAAGCAGGACTTCCACATCAGCCTGTTCCGCACAGCCTTTGTCTCTTCAGATCCACCCCTCTCCACAGGGTATGAACCTCTCTCTGCCCCTCACTCCCTCCCATACTTTTCCCATTGCTCACCATAATGGTGCCAGATCTTGCNGATTCTTGGCTTCTTCCCACCTGCCCAGAGCAAACCGCTCTGGGTGGGTGTGTGCATGTCGGTCTCCGGCTGCTGGGGTTTTTATCAGCCTGTTTATTTTCTAATGAGAGACAGAATGGAGTGGATCTGAATAGGGAGGTGGCAGGGAGGACAGTAGGAACTGGAAAATGTAGAAAAAGGAGAAACTATGAAAAATAAAACTATTTTCAATAAAAGAAAAAGTAATAAAGGGTGTATGCTCCTGACTACTTTCTGATCTGTTTTCCTGTGGAAAGGCTGTCACTAAGAAAACTAGATATTTGAGAATAGAGCTCTCAGTAATGAAATCAATGAAATTCAGTAGACATCTCTCAACATTAATTTCCTATGTTAAATAGCAGTATGTGCTTCAGCATTTACTTTGTATTTGTGAAAACCAAGCCTTCTAACCAGAGAATATTTTGTTAGCATTTTCCNNTGCACAGGACTCAAAGTTTTCTTTTATCGTGGCAAGGGTAAGGAAACATGATCATACTGAATTTATTTTTTAACATAAATATGTTAACAACTATCATTTCTATTTGGTTCCTTTCAAGGAATCATTATATTATAGCAAGAAACCTGCATTTTAATATTGTCTATACAGGACGGTTACTCCAGGGAAACACTAGAAGAGATCCAGATTGTGTTTTCCAGGGTCTAACAAGGGTGTGACAGTCTCAGCAGGCCATACAGTTGGGCTTAGGCTTTAAACAGTGATGGGTGTTCCAATTCCAGGTCTTTGTTTTCCCAGAGGTGACAGATTAAAAAAAAAAGACATCCAAACCTTCCAAAGCATTTCACATTCAGAAATGGTTAGATATTTAAATACATTAGCTAAAGCCATTTTTTGTTTAAGTGTTAAATGAGATAATGTACTGAAGTGTTAACTTCAGGTTAATTCCAGTTGTTTCTAATAACATGAAGACTGCTAAATCTAATATAAATTACACAGATCTAGACATGAAAATGCATCTTGTTTCTGGATTTTTTTTCAATAGATGTGCCCAATATATAAAACAATNTATTTTTCATATTCTGTAGTACCCTAAGGGNTCTAAATCAAGGGATACATCTACTTCAACTTCCTTAGGTAAGTCTGTGACATCTGGCATCTTGTTATTCAAATCTCCTCCACAGATAGAGCTAAATTATAAATTATGCTGATCATATCATCTTGCATAGTCAATGAGCTGTGATAAAAGTCATGAAAACTGAGGTTTTCCCTGATTGACCATTCTGACTGTAACTGAAACTGGAAAACAAAAACAAAATAAACAAGCAAACAAACAATGAAAGGAGAGCATGTAGACAAGTTTGAGCAGATTTATTTATTTTACTCCAAGGATTCGAGGACACAGTCCTTTGCAATCTATGTCAACTGCCACTTACAACCTTCTTCCTGTTCTTACAGATGTTTTTCTGATACGTTTGGCTTTCTGAGTTGGCAGTTTTCCCTTACAGTTTTGAGTATTTTTTCTTTGCTTTATACTTTCAACATCTTGATTGTGACGTAGAGAAATTCCTCTCCAGTCATATCTATTTAGAGTTCTAATTGTCTCCTGTATTTGGANGTCCATTTTGTTCTCTAGGTTTGAATTTTTCTGCTGTAATTTCATTGATAAGTAAAAAATAAGATAGTTGAATGTTTTAATATTATTGTGTGNGTGCATGTTCAAGTACACACACGCATACATACCCACAGGCTCATGTGTCACACATATCTTTGAAAGTTAGAGAATAACTTCATTTATTTAGTTATCTCCTTTCATCTTTATATGGATTCTGGGGAGTCAATTCATTTTACCAGACTTTTGCTGGCAAACACCTTTACTTGCTGAGCCATGACAGAACCCAGGGCCTTTGTTTTTTTTCCACTGAATAATTTATCTATGATTTCTATTATTCAAATCCTTCTTCTACCTCTTAGGCCTTATCTATTTTTCAAATTATTTACTCTGTTACAGACACACAGACACACACCCTCTTGACCAAAGTTCCTCCATTACTTTTCTTAGCCCCAAATCCTCTTACCTTCCTCTCAAGTTCCACTCCTACTTCAGTGTCCCTCCCTGTGACTCATTGCGTGTATTTAGGGTTGCAGTGGCATAGGCTGGGGTATTCTCTTGAAAAGAGAAATGGCTTACAACATCACTACTCCTCTTGTAGCAACTGTCTATTGCTCCTCAGAGGAGAGTGAGGCCTTAAGAGCTCCTCCTTCATCCATAAGGGGATGTTGATTGGCCCAGTCTTGTGCAGGTCTTATTCGGGCAGAAACAGCATCTGAAAGTTCTAGGGTGCTGCAGGCATGTTGCAAAGATAGCGTTTTTGTACTTTAAAGTTCTCAGAAATTTTGGTTGTCCTCATTTTTTTTTCANTATAATAAGGCTTCAAACTTTGTCATCCACTTGTGAAACTTTCTTAATGCTTCCCATGTGGTTTTATGATTGATTGAACCATTTTCAGCAGTTTGGTTCCTTTTCAGGCTTAGTTTCCTTCTGGAAAACTCCCATTTAAGTCCTGAAATAGCTTCCTTATTTACCTGTTTGTTTTTATTGATTTGGTCATTGGTCTTCTTAAGAGTGGGGCTCTGAAAAGTTTTTTTTCTGTCATTTAATATTTCTCATTGTCTTTGGCTTTTGGGATTAAGGAACTGTACATTCCTGAAGGTGCCAAAATGACTTATTTTCTCGTATGCCTTTGTGTTTCGCATCTGTTGAGATTGANGTGTCACTCTGCTTGTATTTTTTCTTTCTTCCTGTTATTTGTGTTTGCTTGATTTATTTTACACAAATCTTCATGATGAGCTGTCTCCAGCTGGATTAATATCTCTAGTGCTATTTAACAGGAAAGACAACTTTGACAACAGGTATGATGATTTGACATCAGCCCCTTTGTGGTTCTTCAGCAGAAAAGCCATATATACTTTAACNTTGTCCCTCATGAGGTTCTGAGACATCAGCACTAAGGAACTGATTCTACAAAAATGTAATTAGCAGTTTTATAGAATGAAGAGTATTAATACTTAAGTAGTGAAGAGAAGAAGAAATGGGGAGGGAAAAAGAAAATAAAGTGTGGACAAGAGGGAAAGAATTATATATTGGAATTATGAGAAGTTNTAGAGAAAATAACACAGAATTGGAACAACTAAAGGAGGTCCTAAAATGACCTTCAGGAAAGTGGTACAAGCTGACNCAAAATTGTCAAAAATAAATACATGTAGTCAGAAGTTTTCCTGTGTCCCGCCCTACTACACATATATATATAATAAAAGATGAAAAAATGGCAATGAACACTAAATTAAAAATGAAATATAAAAGATCTATATTCATCCTTTTAGTTNGGATGTGTGTGGTCTCTCTACTTCCCCTCCCCCACACCCCATACTATATAGGGACTGACGATGGGAAGAGCTGCTGATCTTAATTCAAACACATTATATTGGCAACAACGATTTCCATGTTGTTCTCTACTTTCTTNAGGAATTTCCTCATCTGGAAATTCCTGCCTGCCAATTACAGTGTGGTCTCTGGCGTGTGAGGAACATACTTACCCCAAGAGGCTTTCTGCACCCAAGGTTCTGAATGAGCATTCTGATTTTTGTCACTGTGAGGTCTCTTCAGATTTCAGGTCCGTGTGTGTGTGTGTGTGTGTGTGTGTGTGTGTGTGTGTATGTGATGTCCCACCATTCTTCTTAGAGAAAAATTACTCTCACCGTGTCTGAATCATACTTTGCATATTTTTAAAAATAATATCTATTTTTGACATTATAATATAATTAAACAATCCCCCACTCTTCCCTCTCCTCTATCTTTGGAAAGGGGAACATACCGGGTTTGCCTACTTTTTGAGTCAATGGTGGGTGATTCCTTCTCAGGCTTGAATCATCTTAGATTCAATCTTCGCTTCAGGCTCCCATGATGCACTTGGGCTGTAGTTTCCACAGCCAGCACTGCTGCTTCTATCTCTCGGTCAGTGGTCCCCGGGCTGTCTCCACGGCCAAGCCAGACTTTTCTAACTCTCCATTCTTCCAGCACCTGTGCTCAGGAGCCATTACTGCTTAGCAGCTACTACTGTGAGCAGTCTAATACACCAGGCACCAGTTGATGGCTACTTCTTTGCAGAAAGCATTTGAGATCTCAATTCAGTTATTTACTTCTGTAGCTCTTCCTGTCACAGTAATAGAGATTCCCCCCCACACATTATTATTTTCTTATGCAAGGTCAAACAGATACAGTTCATAACCGGATATTTTCCAAAGACTTTAAATCTGGTCCAGAAAACAAAAGAATCCATGTTTAAAGGACCAAATGAAAGTATAAGAATAATATCTTATTAAGTATAGAGTTCGGATAAAACATGTAAATTACAGAAAAAAACCACAAAAGAAGCTTGTGAAGTTGATGAAATGAAGAATTCTATACAGTGGTTCAGTAGTAGACTCCAGTAGGCAGAAAAATCACTGGATTTGAAGACAGAATATTATCCAACTTTAGAAATGGAAGAATTAAAAAATAACTAAAAAATAATTCAAAATTAAAGAATTAAAAAAANTTTAAAAATGGAAATGAGAAATGAACAGAGCTTCAGAAACCTAATAGTTGTTACCGAAAGTGCATTCATATACCTTATGAGGATTGTAGGGCAAGATCAAAGGTAGAGAAAAATATTTTAAGGAATAATGAAAACAGGATTCTGGGATTATTCAGTATGCACATGGGTATAGTTTCCCCAGAAAAATATGGTGATTGGGATCTCCTTTCTCTGATGTATGTCTGTCTGTATTGNCTTTGTTGTGAATCACTTGTCTGTAAGTGTGGGGTTGATTCTGGGTACTCTATTCCATTGGTCTGTGTGCCATCTTCTATGCCACAATGTTTTACTGTACCTTTTTAAAAATTAGTTTTAGCTTAGATTTGTGATGCCTCTAGCTTTACTCTTTTTTTGTTCCAGGTTGCTCTGGTTATTGGAGTCTTATCAATAATGTGGAGGTTCATCAATAGAATAGAATTAAAATTATGATGCAATCAGCAACTCTAATTCTGGCTTATAGCCATAGAAAATTATGTCAGCATTTCAAGGAAATATTTTCACANGCAGCAACATATGGAATCGATTAGATGTTGATCAATAAATGAGTAAGAAAAACATGGTTTATGGATGCAAGATTATTAAATCATAAAATAATAAGTTATTTTCAGTAAAATGGGTAGAAGTACATGATTTTTATGTTAAATTAAATAAAGCAGACACAGAAAGACAAGTATTGCATGACCTCAATAATAGATGATATTAATAAAATGCCAATCAGAATATATAATAATGATTCCAACAGGCTCAACTGAGTTGGTAGTATGGGGCTTAGTAAGANATAGGATAGTCAGAAATGAAGCACAAAAAGATAAAGTAATAAATAGAACACTGAGGTTATCATCATGNNTAGTCACTTATTATTTAGTTTATAAATAATTGGAGCAAAGCAGTTCACAGTCTCCAAATACAGAGTAATGAAAAAGAGAAGAAATATTAAATACCCTAATTTGATCATTTTATACTATATGACTGCTTTGAAGTATCACACTAGACTGCATAATTATGTGTAATATTATATATTGATCAAAATATTTGAAACTACTTTAAGGATAGGAAGCCAACTGCTATGATTTGATCACTATATGTTGTATACTTGTGAAAGTGACTTGGGAACCCACACATTTGCCAAATTAAAATAAAGGTAAATGAAGTCTATTAGTAAAAACACAAAAAAGAAAGATGTAAAAAATAATCCACATGTCAAGAAGCTCAGTTGATTTCCAGCAGGACAATCTNAGGCATAGATGCTTATGTGCATCATATCAAGTACCTCTCGAAGAAAAGTTATCTTACAGAGAATAATTATAAAGCCCTGAAACTGTGAGCATATAAAAGGTGGTTTTTAAAATAACAGACAATCTAGGGATGGTGGCTGGGATAAGATGTCACTGCCAGAACTTACCCTTCATAGTGAGAGCAGATATGATTTATTTTCTATTACTCAAGTTCTTACCTTTCCTTTCTCCTTCCTGATTCATGTCCTCTGTAAAAAGACACTGAAGTAACAAGGTGGGTCTAAAAGACGAGAAAAGGCCAACAAAATGGCAGCCACTTGCTCTTGAAATTCCAGAGGGGAATTGGTCAACAAGAAATTATAATTCAGATACTAATATTAAATGCAAAAAACTTAGCATTATTCTCTCAAGACACCCTGTGACATTTACTTTAGTAAATTTGGAAATGAAAGGACAAGCTTGGAGAAAATGTTTATGTCTCCTTGATACACCTCTTAACTATTATAAAACTTTAGATGTTTATTGATTCTTTGGATTGAGTTGCACACTTTCAAAGACATGACTTTATTCACACATGAATAAATGAAAAACGTTAAAAACTCATGTTTACTGTATCTACTATCTACCATGTAGACACCATTTCTTCAGAGGTAACATTCTAATAGTGAAAACAAAGCATAAGCAAGCAGGGATGTGCTTGTAATAAGATAATTTCAGGTATTGACAAGAAGTAATAGGTGCATAATTTATGGTACACAACAAATAGGAAAATATAGGGTCTTTGTTCAAATAGTNTTAACAATTTTAAGATAAAATAGTTAAGTACTAACCATGAATGAAGCCCTTTTAGTTCTGGGTCCTATGAGACTACACATGTCACAGACTTACGATGCCGGCCAGATAAAGCAGGTCATATAACTTAGATGGAATTCAGTAACTTGTTTGAAAAGAAACATTACGGTTTTAAAGTTATAAATTACTTAAATGCATATATCTTTATCCAAAAAATTATACATGCTGCTTAGATGGATGTCTTTTTTCTGAGGAAGGTCATGGTATTTTAAAATTTGAACCTAGCAAGATATAGTTTAAATGCATGCTCTCAGTAAATNAANAATATTGTAATATGTTTTCTGGAAGAATAAACTCAGCCTTAAAATTCAGAAACCTCTTCCTGCCCTTTTTCAGTTTTCTGACCTTGACCCNGATCCTTGAACTTTTGAAACTTTATAAGTTTTAAATAAAAAGTATGAATAATAAAACATAGCACTTAATGTTATTTTAGGCATGGAATAAGATGATCTTAATGCAAGATACTTAGCACAGTACCAGAAATAGAATAAATTCTAGAAATTCTTATCATTAGTAAAAACAATAGCTAATAAATATTCTCAAGAAAATGTCTTTTATTCTGCTAGTGTTATTTCAAGATAAGTTTAGATATCTTGATTATGCATAGCCACTCATCAAATTCACCATGATTTGAACATTCAATAATGAGAGTAAGGTTTCAAAGGATACAAATAAAATATTTGATTATATTCTTTGTGTTTATTTTTGTTGATTGAATACCATAGTGAATTCTCATGCAATTGTTACTCATTAACTAGATTTTCGCTGAAAAATGATTACTTGTTTGCTTGTAGAAAATTTTCAATTGTTGGAGCCCTTGTCCTTACAGTTTTTTGTTGATTTTACTTTGTTAAGAAAAAGTGAAGACTGCTTAGATGGCTTTATGGATAAAGGTATATCTTAACAAGCACCTGAGTTTTACTCCCAGAATCCATGGCATGTGAATGTGCTGGGAGNTGGCTCAGTCAAAACATTTGCTCTGTGTGCATGACAACCTGAGTTCAAATCCCCAGCATCTCTGTAAACAGCTGGGTATAACAATTCACATCTGTAANTCAACTGTGACTTTACTATTATGATGGAATCTCTGTAACTGGGAATTTTGATCTAAAGTTAACTCTTTATCCCTAGGTTGCTTTTGTCACATATTTGTATCACAACAGGAAGCAAAGTTAAGACACCCTGTCTCAAAAAATAAGATGGATTGTGGTGAGGTAGACATACTGGGTTTTGCCCATTGGCGATGTNATCATAGAATTCTTCAACCTTTCCATGTTCCCTATCATTCTGGAGATGCTGACTGGATCAAATGTGTTTGTAGCTGCGAGGACATTTTAGTGAGAGTATGTGACAATATCTTTAACTGCTGGAAGTATGTTCTCCTGGAGGCTGTGTATTCTCTAAATCAGGATTTATATTGAATGCTTTTTTAATAGCCAGGATTAAAATGAACAGAGACTAAGGGATGATGTTATTGTTTGTACATGTGTGTGAAGAATATCCCCCCAAAATATATGTGTCCTTGGTCTCTATCTGATAGATCCACTTATTGAGAAATGAGTAGATTATGATAGCTTTGACCTAACCAATGGATAAAGTTCTTCCTGGACTCACAATTTGATGGTATTATTGAGACATTGGTAGAAAGTAGGNNATAGGGCTTATTTGGGCTAGTTGCAAGTATATTGCATGCCTGTCACCATTTGAACTGTCTATTTCCCAGCTGCTATGAAGTGAATCACTTCCCCGGCCACATGTTCCTATCACAATGCTGTTCTACCTCACCAGGAACTCATAACAGTAGATCCAGTTGACAATGAGTTAACCCTTGAAACTGTGAGCTAAAAGCCTTAAGGAAGTTGATACTGTCAGACATCTTGTGATAGTAATTCACAGTGATTAACGCAGATCAAATAGCAATAGGGCTATCCACTGTTAATGTTACTAATCTAATAGCAATTACTGTGTACTATCCCCTCAAATATGCTTATGTCTTAATGGACTTGGAGTCTTAAAAGTTCAAAATGTTTTCCCAGGGAACCGTGCACAATGATTCCACTGTACCCTATGTTAAAAAAAAGTCAGCCCTGCCCCTGAGCTCACTATGCCTCCATATCAGTGGGCAGTGAATGGAGTCACTTTGCTTGTTCCTGTGACTGATCCTAATTACCAAAGAGGGCAGCTACAACACAGTGACAGTGGGAAGTGTAGGTCTAGTAAATGGGAGATAATACATTTTATGATTAAAGTTAATGGAAAACCAAACACATAAACTCAGGCATGACTGCTAAATGGTTCTAACACTCAAGGAGTAAAGTCACCTTGACAGGCAAGGAAACACAATAAGTTGATGTGTTTGCTGGCCACAAAAAATATAGAATGGTAGCAGAAGTTATTAAATGCAGGCTATGACCACATGACTAGTTGTATAAATGAAGACCATAATAGTTATGAATATTTCTCATTTTGTTAGGAATATGTTTGCATGTGCATATGTAGAGCATATGTAAAAGCCAAATTTTATTTCTGGACAGGGAGCATGGGAGNAAATGGAGAAAAGAGAAGGGATGTGAGTGGTATAGATATAGTCCTTATATATGCAATTCTCCAAGAATTTTTAAAAATTATTTTGTTGTCTTCCTACTAAATCATCCACCTCTTAGCACAAAGTGGCATTTTCTTCTCTTGCCTGTCAAAAGCAAATGATTATATGACTTTTGGAATTATCTTCTGAGAAGAGAAGATGAACATTTAAGATTACCTTATAGTATTTAAAAGATGTTTTTCTTTACATTCCAACTCTTGTTTAGTCTAAGTGCACATTTTCTCCTTTATATACTATATTACATGTAGTATATGTTATGTATTATAGATATATGATATCTCTTTTATTTATATATTATGGATAATGGACTATAAGGGGTCTGATGGGATCTGATGCTTTGGATAGAATTGTTTTGGGGCTTTTAAATTGTGGTTAAGACACAGGCAAATGACTCACACTATCTCACTAGTGAGGTTGGAATTTTCAGTTTAGGGTGTGATAGCTAAAATTCACAATTTTTAACAAGGGACTTTAATATCCCATGAGAGAATCTATCTGCTTTAAGCTTAGTTATTGGAGCCTGAATCACAGGTGGAGACCAGACCAGGACAGGATGAATATAGATTCTGAAACACAAAAGATGAGGGATCCTTCTGGAAGAAGGGTTATCAATACTGGCTGAGGGCATTCTTCCTCAGCAAGTGGGAATGAAGTCTCAAGTCCCAGCTGAAATAGATGCTGCTCTTGGTTTATGTGGTCCAGAAAACTCCAATATCATGCAATATCATGCTTTGTTGACTGACATGGCTTTTCTTTGTATGAATGGAGTTGGATTAATGGGATAGCATGGGAAATGCATTAACAAGAAGCACTGTAGGAATTTATGTTGGAATTCCTGGCCACTCCCCCAGCTAAGTAACTTCACATTCGCAGTTCGCATGTGCAAAGGGAATCCCGCCTCTTCCTCCCTCTCCTTGTCTCTCTTCCTCTCTTCCTCTCTCCACGTGTGGCT
>LZPO01036292.1:4311-21927 GCA_001675575.1 Neotoma lepida | reverse complement strand
TATCTTTTCTATGTTGCTTTAAGAAGAAGGAAGGGGCTGAGCTGTGGTGGCATACCCCTTTAATCCCAGGATTAGGGAGGCAGAAGCAGGAGGATCTCTGATTTCGAGGCCAGCTTGGTCTACAGAGTGAGTTCCAGGACATGGCAGCCAGGGCTACATAGAGAAACACTGTCTAGAAAAACCAAGNAGGAGGAGGAGGAGGAAGAGAGGAAGAGGGAGAGAGAAAGANCATTGTTAGGCATCATGAAGATTAACTGATGCTCATAGCTCCATTTCTGTGTACATGGCATGATGCTTCATCCTTTGTAATCACATTCCCTGCTCTGTGCTCCTCCCTGGGGCCAACGCACAAAGAATTAGAACCAACAACAACAAACCCAAATGTTCTTCAGTTGATCACAATAAAAATATAATAAATATGGAACATTAAATTTACTCAGTAACTCTGGCACCCAACATACATGAAAGATTAGCTCATACCCAGTGTGACATTAAGTGAACGCTTGCAGAGAAATCACCTCANAAGGCCTGGCACTGTGATGCCAAGAATGTCATCACTCTTGGCACCCTTCCTTGGAAACAGGCTCATCTGTAATCTTGATTGGGGGAGAAGGGAAGAAACGCTGGACCATCACAGCTAAAATGCCCACTATAGCTTTTGCAACTACAATATGTAAAGTTTGGACAGAAAGGATGCTAAACTCCACTTAAGCGCCAATGTTCTTGGGAGATTTGATTTTCTCTCTATATAATCCACTATTCTGCCAAAGCCAATCGTGTTTTCCTTCTTCACAGAAACCCAAACCATTTTATGTGGAATAAGCTTCTTAATATGATTTCCCTATGAGCAAAACAAAGTGATTTGTTTGAGGTTCCAAATCAACTCCAGCAAATCAGTGTTAGGACAAGAATTCAATTATATTATTCATTGGCATCATATCTTCGACTCGAGTTCTAAATCACACAGACTGTTATGTGTCCATTCCACTTCACACTGACTTNAGAAACTGGAGAAGTCACTAGANCACCAAGGTGTATATAGGTCTATCTTATTTCCAGCAGATCCAGAAATGGTAGGAAATCTGTGTTTTCAAACTAAAGACCCTTCTCCTTAACACTCAAGGTTTGCTGCTTGAGAAGTCTAGATTTTAATAAATTGGAATCATTTAAAATTGTGTACATTTATAAGTAAACAAGACAATCATATTCAGTAAAGCCAAAGAATTCCTCAGAGGGTATTGGTGGTTTGTGTTTGGTGGCCACAGCAGCCCATGAAGGTCTGTCATTAACACTGATTTTAGNAGCAAGGGACCGTGTCAATGGGTGGCACTACCATCCTAAAAGTACCTAATTATTGTACTTATCTATCCCTGGGTGGTTCCAAAATGTGATTGTGTGGCAACTAGATGGATTTAATAGATGTGTTTTTAAATTTTTATTTTGTTTTGTTTGTGATTGACAACACAACTCCATATTCTTACAGAGTGTGATCTAATGTTATGACACTTGCATACACTGTGGAATGGTTAAATAAAGCTAGTTAGCATACCACTAGTTACCCATCACCTTACATACTTACAATTTGTTTGTAGTAAAAACACCCAAAATCTCTTTTAATAGCAACTAGTCACTAAACTGGGCTGTAGAATATGACCGCTGATTCCTTCTAATAGGACTTTCTTCTTTTTGGNTAACATTTTCCCTTTGTCATGTCAAAGGAGTAACCATCCTTTTACTCTTTATTTATGTGACTCTGGCTACTTTAGATGCCACTGAGAAGTGAGAACACACAGTATCTGTCTCTCTGTGTCTGCTTATCACGTAGCAGAATGGATTGACCTCATGTTGTTGCAAGTGGCAAAATTTCCTCCTATTTTTAATAATTGAATAGCCCCTCATTGTGTGTATATGGCACATTTTTGTTTGTCCTATCCATTCATGTGTTGATGGACACTGAGTGATCTCACATCTTGGCTATTGTGAACAATGCCACCATGAGCGAAGGAGTGCTCACTGATACACTGGTTTCATTTCCTTTGCAAGCACACCCAGAAGGACTATGGCTATGTCTCAGGGAAGTTTACTTTGAGACACTGTACCACAGGATGTCCTGAACTTGCTGTGTAACCCAGGCTGGCTTTAGTCTTGTGATCCTCCTCCCTCTNCCTCCCAAGTGCTGAAATTTCAGACATGCATTCCAAACTCCGTTTAGTAATTCTATTTTTAATTCTTTTGCAGAATCTCCATNCTATTTCCCACAATGGCCACACTAATTTGCATTCACCAAAATAAGATACAAGCGTCCCCTTTCACCACTTCCTCACAAATACTCATCTTAAAGTCTTTAGAAGATTCACTATTGAATACAAATAAAAACTAAATGTAGAAAATATTGGGCTGGAGGGATACGCAGTGGTCTAGAGTGTGTATTGCTTTGCAGAAGGCTCCATTTCAGTCCCTAACACCCATATTGGGCAGCTCAAAATCTCCTGTAACTCCAGCTTCAAGGGAACTACCATCTTTTCTGGCTTCTACAGGTACCTGTATTCACGGGCACAGGTACTCACATACCCATAGATCAGTGCATCTCTCAGATCCCATCAGAGAAGTTTCCATGTGTGGCGGATGGTGGTTAACTCAGAAACTCACAACCAATTAAAATTCAGAAAATAAGTGTTAATGGAGTACTCAGACATAAATAGAATATCTATATCACACCCTCTCCACAAGCTTGGGGGAATCATTGCAGAAGAAGGGAATGGAAGATTCCCTTACAAGAGTCAGAAATCAGGGATGACAAGATCTCCTGNACACTACATGGCCACATCACTCAGGAACTCACAACTGTGGTTGCCTGCATAAGACCTGCATAATTTCAAGCAACTTAACATTTTATCATGGAAGGGGATTATAAGCCCCCATACCTTCCTGAGAAGCTATTGACAGTTGATGGCTTCTACGGGAGGGAAGAGTCANTTTGAAGGATATAGCCCTTGGTGGCTCAGACATGCTGCAGTGGATGGCCCAGAGCCCATGAGTATATGGGCAGCACAAATTGGACTAGGTGGATTATTTTGTTTTTAAATTCAAAGAGGGCATGAGGTTGGGAGAGTTTGGAGAGGTAGGAAGTGTATCTGGGAAGAGGTGGAGGAAGGAGTAGGNGTGAAAAATGATCAAAACACATTGCAAGAAATTCTCAAAGGAAAAAATAGCTAGACATGGGGGCACACTCCTTTAATCTCAGCACTCAGGAGGTAGAGCAGACTGATTTCTGAGATTTCAAGGCCAACCTGGTCTACATGTGAGTTCTAGGTCAAGATAGGGCTGCATATTAAGACCCTTTCTCAANTAATAATAATGACAATGATGATGATAAATTTTATTTCCCATTATTGACTAGAGAAAAAAATAAAAATATCTTCAGATACAAACAACAAAATACCNAAGCAAAGTATCTTCTATGAGAAAGATTTTTATCGCCTATAACAAGAAATCTCATCACTGCAAAAAGCAATTTGGTGTCTTCCATAGCCGAGACATTGGCTGAGTTCAATAAAAGAACGAATTTTTTTATAAAGTTGTCAAATAGTAGTTGATAGAATGTAAAAGAGGAAAGTTAGAAAGCAGCAAAACAAGAAGCATATTTCTATCACTCATCTTTCTCCCACTGCCACTTCTAGTTTAGTACAAGAGCTCACTTCTACCCACCAAAGGCTTATCTTTAAAATGGAGATAATTCAGCCTAAGTGTCTCTTGTGAATATAATGGTCTCATTTCAGAAATGCTATTCAGCCGAGCATGAAGATAACTAAGAGTCTTTTCTATTAGAGGAGAGCACTATTAATTTCGAAATAGTTTTAGTTACTGCCACCAAACATAATTAGAGTATTTGTCCTTAATGACTTACTGGCAATCTCGTAAGCTTCCCCACTCATGTAGGGAGGACTCACCAGAATCCATAAAGAGAGTCAGCAATGGTGTCTTCCGACTATCCACAGTTATCTATAAACAGTCAGGCACTATTTCAGAGTTCAGATATGAATGCTCAAGTCAGGAACTCCCTTTGATATGCCTTGGAAGAGCACCCTCTTTGACCCTATACTAATGGCCATGTGATTCTTTTTTGCAACTTAGGATAAAGGAATATGGACTTGAAATTTTAAAGGAAAAAAATTCTATCTCTCTCTTTTTTTAACCTAGCTTGTGAATACATAAGCTTACTCTTTCTCCAGAACACTAACAAGATTGCTACATCAGGTCAAGGCAGATAGCACTCAACGCTCCACCACATAGTCAACAAGGCATGGATACTAATACTGCTGGATGATGAAGGAGATGTCAAGTAACCTGCCCATGTATGTTAGATATATCCCCACACCTTGTGGCTCATCTCCTTGTCATGAATGTGATGTGCCTTCGTCATAAAAATAATGCAAACTATATAACTTAATTCATCCATAATTGAACCCCATATACTAGAATTATCAAGTTGATTTTATTGAAAGAAGAAGTAAATGTATTTTATTTTTGGAAGCAAAATGAGATGGGATGGCAAATGAAAGAGGCTGGACTTTTAGTCTCCAGTCAGAGGCAAATGCTTAGCTCTCCCCACCCTCCAGCTTCATCTCTGAATAGGCTTTAAGTGGTTGAGCGGTTCATGTAAAGGAGGCATATGGGAAATAATTTTGGAAAGATATGGATATACAAACACATATTTAGAAAGTAGGGAGCACTCAGTATGTGCCAACTGACTTATGCATGTTTCCATTTAAACCTTTTAAGAAAGGGACCATTTCTATTATCATTGTGTAAGCATATTTTATTTAATTTCATTGTATACATTCATTGTATTCATCACACAGTGTTCCATAAGAACCTTTTTTATCAGAACATTTTCTTTAATTTTCATTAACTGTGCATGGTACTGTGCTGTAGGACACTTTCACACAAGTGTACATTACATAATGAACAAATTCTCCCCATACTCCAGTACCATCCTCTTCCTCCTCCTCCCATTAGATCCTTTTGTTCCTTTCAACAGTTTTCCTTCTACTTTCATGGATGATATACATTCATGGTCCTATTCATACATATACATTTAGCAATAACAAATGATATTTGTCTTTCTGAGACTAGTTTAGTTCACTTAATGCGTTTATCTACACTTGCGTCAATTTTCCTACTAACGATATAACTTCATTCTTCTTATAGCTGAAAATATACCATTGCACGCGCACACACACACACACACACACACACACACACACACACCACATTTTCTTGGCCAATTCCTCTGTTGTTGGAAAGCTAGATTTGTTCTATAACTTAGCTATACTGACTAGCCCTACAGAAGACACTGATGTGCAATTAAGTATCGTGATGTGTTGACTTGGAATCCTTTGAGTAAGCACCCAGGAGTAGCACATCTGGATCACATGGTAAATTTATTTCCACACTTTGAGAACTCAGACTGATTTTCACACGGCCAGACTAGTTTACATTCCCACCAGCAGAGTATAGGGTTCCTTTTTGTCTATATCCTCACCAGCATTTGTTATTTTTTTCTTGATGACTGACAAAAATCTCTAACATAATATCAATTTGAATTTTTATGATGGCTGAACATGTTTTTCATGTTTGCTGGCCATTTGTGTTTCATCGTTTGAGAAGAGTGGTCATTTTACCAGCCCATTCGCCGATTGACTTGTTTGGTTTCTTATTGTTAGTGTTTTGAGTTCCTTATGTATTCTAATATTAATTCTTTGTCAGAGGCAGGCTAACAAATACTTTCATTGTATTTTTTTCTATAGATGAAAAGCAAAGGAATATAGAAAGACACGGCTAGATGGCATGTCTAAGAAGAAGGCAAGAAGACGTAATCAATGAACTTTGGATAGCCCCATTTCATTCCTGTTTGTTGGTTTTCTCCTTTTCCCCTCACTTTCATCAGTTTTGAACTTGGTTAAGCTGGGCAGCAATCAAATTGTTCTTTATTACATGACATAACACTTTCTATTTTCTTCCAGTGCAGTGAGTTCATGGATATGTTTAGAACAGGGAGCTGGTGAGGAGTAATTCTACCCACATCTTCATACTTTGCAAATACAATACACAGGATTCAATTCACTAAAGAATGCTCTCCCAGCAGTCTGTGAACAGTGGGCCTATTTTCAGTGATTTAGTGCAGTTTTCTAAGCTATCCCTGCCAGGGTGGGAGCAGGGATTGGTCACAGAACAGTTTTATTTCCTATCTCAAGCCTCCAGTTATATAAAATGACTGATAACTTAGCCTTGCATAAATGTTCTTGGTGCATTTCTCTTGAATGATTTGGGTCATAACTCCATGTGTTTCCATGGGGTATGGAATGTACTAAAAACCCCTGTGACAAGGGTCCCTGGGGCTGTGTTCCGGAGATGATATAATTCACTCAAGGTGTTAACACTTTCAGATAGCCACACATTCAAAGATAGTGCTTTTTCAGATAGTCTGCTAGGGCAATGATTTGGGCAGAGACTGGTCCAGAGTTGTACACAATGTAGTCAGTCTAATGATTGGGTGACAGTCTGTGAATTGTTACCAGTCTATGGAGCTATAAGTCTAAAACTCAGGAGTAAGTACTTAAATATTTTCACGGGAATTTCAAAGTAATTTTTATGCTTATTGATTTAATAACTGAAAGAAATGAAAGGCTTATATTTTGTGTTACTTGTTCCCTTTCATAGCCATTTTTATCCTCTACATTTAACTTTACTTCTTAGTTCTTAGTGTACCTGTTCATTTTTTGGAGAATGTGAATTTTCATTGTTGCATGCTGGATTTTGCTATATTATTTTATGTGGTGGGGGGCACTGAGTTACACTCTGAAGGATTAGGTTGATGCCCAAGAGATGTGTTTTGCTTCTAGTTAGGAAGTTGAAATGGTAGCAAGACTCAACTTCTTTATTTCCCATGTGTCTTAGTCTTGTGGCTACTACAACCGAAAATATTACAGGCCAGGAAATTGATGAGAATAGAAATCATTCGTTTATTATAGCTCTGGAAGCTGGGAAGTCCAAACTCAAGGTCCCGGTGCTGCATGTCTGGTAAGCGCCTTCTTGCCACATTCTCATATGGTAGGGGATGAAGGCTGTATTCTCATCAGGCAAGAGACTAAACACAACAACCACCTAGAAAAGAGTTCCCCCAAGCCTCTTACAGTCACTAATCTCTTTTATGACAGTTCTGCCTTTATGACTTAATCACATCTAAAGGCTTTACCTGTTACTACCCTCACATTGAAGTGTAAGTTCTGGCATTTCAGAATATATAAGGAGACACATACATTCTAGCCTTAATCCTACCTCTCAAGAGTAATTTTATGACATGTACATTACAACACTTACAAAATGACATTTTCAAAAAAAAGGGTTGGGGTGCAGGGAGTTAAAGTCACACGGGTGGGTACAACTTGTGGTAGAGTTCAAGTTTACTACGTGTGAGGCCCTAGCTCCAATCTTCAGCGATAAAAGAAAAAGAAAATGTTCTACCAAAAAAGGTGGGTGTTCCCCAACAGGAGGCTTGAGAATCATTGTTCCTAAGAGATTGGAGACAGGAAAAGGTCAAAGGGAGGGGAATTTTGGTGAGCTTTCTGCCCAGGATTAAAGATGACAGGCAATGGGCTTCCAGAACCTGGTTCTTATTTTTATGTTCTTCTGGTTTCCTACTCGGTTATCTACGATGAAATGTTGGCCAATGTCAATGCACTGGGCCTCCTGGGAGGGAGCAGAACTGACTTTGGAGAGGCCAGTGTCCTTGGGCAGTGAGTCCTAAGGAGAGAGCTCAGGGAAGTGCTGAGATGGTGGCTGCTCTGGAGAGGAACAAAAGGGTGTGGCTGTGGTCTGCAGGGAGGAAGAAGGACAATATCAGCCCAGGACACATTGCTCAGCTTGGAAAAGAGAATGCTATTCAACAATATGTGTAACATCACCCATTCGTTAGGAAAATGCATACGTATTTCCATGCATATATGTATAGAATTTTCCAGAAGGATACAAGTAAAATGTGAACACTGGTTACCTCTGGGTGGTCAGATTTATTAGTGTTTTTGCTTTTTGTCTNTGTAACTTTCCATATCCTTTCTGTCTTCACAATGGGTGGAGACATTTTCTGGAATGGGGCTCAAAGAAAGTCATTTTGATTTACAGATTCTAAAAACTTGAAAGAAGATTCAGCCGAGACTTGAGACATTAACTTTAATTTTGTTTGGGGAGACTGATACACTAATTAGTCCATATTCTGCCATTTCACATTCTCTTTTGTTTAGAACNTCAGAGATCTGAACAGCAGTTTTCACATTACGAGATAATAACATGTACCATTTATGTGATAGAGACACATCTCATTCACACTGGTCAGACGAGATTAGGGAGGGCATTCTGGTAATTAAGGTCACTAGACTCTACCATTTAACAAATCCGTAAATCCGGCTCTAATCCCATTCACTCACGCCGTGGACAGAAGGATAACTGCTGAGGTATAGCTGTCCCTTCCATCCAGCAGCGACGCGCTGATGGTCTGTATTATTAATGCNCTGCTGCACTCCTTCAGCCCTTAGAAGCTGCTGTGTGCAGCCCTGGAAGAGACACCCACTGATGAGCTCTGAAGAGGTTATCCCTGGGCTAATCATCATCACCAGAACAGTACAGAATGTTCTGTGACAGGAGAATGTCTACCATGAAACAACACAATTAATCAAGATGGGACATGCATGTGGTGACCATGCAATAGGAGCAGCTGCTGTCAACTCCTAAGCTGGCACCATGTCGTCCTGTGGATGAGCCAATGCCCCGAGGAGCAGGTTGGCAGCTCCTGTGAGGATCCTAATCTCCAGTTGCCACACAGACCCCATCTAGTTGCCTCACTCTAGGCCTGGCTGGGCCGAAAGGGCAATTCTGTTATCCTAGGAATCATCTGTGGCAAACCTGCCAGCACTTTCTGAAGGGGTGAAAATTGCCTCAACTTCTTTCTCACCTTTTCCCCCTTCTTTTTCTAATTCTGACAATGTTTCTGAGGTGTGAAAGTTCCAAAGGCTTTCCCAAAAGATCAGCCTCCTTTGTATGCTTTAGTACCCTGGAAGCCTCTGTGGCTGTTACAATGATATCACATGAAGTTTTTAAAAACATGGGAATGTGTTCCCTTTGTGTGAACATTGTGAGAAGAACAGCTTTGAAATGCAGCTCATGGAATGCCAGGGAGAATACCAACTTTGTGAACAACAATAAAAACAACAAGTATCTATTTGTTAGAAAAGATTAAATGAATTAAGAGGCCAAATGTTCATTAGATAACCAATTGATGTGCTCTTCCCTGGGGAAGACTATTTCTCCTGCTCTCAGCACTCCTTAGTTGCCTGCAGGTCTTTGTGTAGGGTTGAGGTCTTTACCCCATACACATCAGCGTGTCTAGTGTGGTCCTTATTCTGTTCTTGTTTAGACAGCCACGTTGGTGAGACACTATGGATGTAGCTTCTGACAGTCCTGAAAACATACATACAAGCAACATTATACAGACTGAGCAAGCTGTATTTATGCATTTAGGGACTGTATGTATATATATACGTAGGTATGTATAAATACGTATATGTATGTAGCAATAGTTAATGAAAAGAGAGGCCATGAATTTGAAAGAGATCAAGAAGGAGTATATGGGAGGGTTTGGGAGGAAGAAAAGGAAGAAAGAAATGATGTGATTATATTATAATAATATATAATTAAAATAATTTTTTAAAGGGGGCCTAATGTCAATATGGGGAAGAGAGGAGACGTTCGGCTCTTGTTGGTCTGTTTTTCTTGTGTCTTTCTACATTTTCATAGGTTTTGAAACAGAACCATATTGCTTCCTAAAGAGCAGACCCAGTACCCACTATACTCAGAGCTATTCCCAAGCCGTCTGTACTATCTGTCTCTTTGTGTATCATTTCAGCAGCACCAGATATTTTTCTACATGTTTTCTATACCTTGAGGTGAGGCTTTTAGAGCACTCAACCATGCCATATTTTCCTCAAACTAACATTTTACAGATACCTTAACCTTAATCCATTCAGGTGAAGAAAACTCTATTAAAATAAGCAAAGCTAGAAAACAAAACAAAACAAAACAAAGAACCCCCCCACACACAATAAAAAAGGGAGAACGATATCGCTGAGCAAGCTTTGCTTTTTCTCAGAGCTCTGCAGGAAGGTTTAGAAAGAGACAGCCTGGGCTGTAGGGTCACTTCCTCTGGGAAGACCATTCCCTCTCTTTGCCCTGACACCGGGAAGGAAAAGCTAACAATTGGCATTCATACCCTGCTCAGAGCTTTAGATGAAGTTTTGCACGTAGTAAAAAGGAAACAACAAGAAACTCTGTCATTCTGGATCCTGATGACAAAANCATAGCTTTCCCCACATCACAGGTAGGGATCCCAGAGGCAAGGGACAAGGGACCTCAGCATATCTTCTGGCCAACCTCATGTCAAATACTGTCCCTGTCACCAGGTCTAAGACAACATGGTGTCTTTAGGACAGCACTAATAGTAAGTGTCACCATCTGTATCCAGGGTTAGCAAACTATATTCCACAAGTCACAACTAGACTATGGCTTGCTTCTGAAAATAGTTTTACAGGCACACGGNCATTCTTGCTTGACTATATGTTGCCGAAGTTTTCTTTTCTAATACAGTGACAACATTTAAGAGCTATGTCAGAGACCATGTGTTTCCTATAGAGCCTGACATGTTGGCCACTTGTCCCTTTTCATAAAACACTTGCTAAGCCAGAGCAGAGCTCAAAGAAGGGTGTCTCAGCTTCCACCAAGGCATGGTGTGCCAGTGGCAGAGCACAATACAAGCAGAAGGAAGAGAAGTGAGTAACTGAACTTTTAGAAAAGTCACTTAAAAGGTTTCATAACTGTGGGTATCCTTAGCTGTATGAGGAACGCTGTAACCTAAGTAACTTATCTTTACAGAAGCATTGGCAGAAATCACAGAACAAAGGTGGGGAGCAGGCTCGGTGGCTAAAGTACTTGCTGTACAAATGTAAATAATGATCTGAGTTGGAACTCCAGCTCCCGTAGTGACTTGAGTTCTGTATAACCCCAGTGCTAGGTGCAGAAAGGGGATGCAGACATAGGTTTCTGATGAGGTTTCAGTGGTCAGTCAGTGTAACTGAATTGAGAAGCTTCAAGTTCAGTAAGAGGCTCTGTCTTAAAAATAAGGTAGAAAGCAATAGACCAGTGGTTCTCAACCTTCCTAATGCTGCGACCTTTTAATACAGTTCCTCCTGTCATAGTGACTCCCAACCACAAAATTATTTTCATTGCTATTTCATAACTGTAATTTTGCTACTGAGCAGTGTCTCAGCTCCTAAGACTATAAGAAATATGTGTTTTCTGATGGTCCTGATCCTCATGTTGAGAGCTGCTGCAATAGAGGAAGATACTCAGTGTTATTATCTGACATCCAAATATGTCAATGTGGGTGAGATTACCAACATACATTCCTACAGCACACACACACACACACACACACACACACACACACACACACACACACACCCCAAACAAGCCATTTAAAGACAATCTACTAAATGTTCACTGTCAAAATTGGCATTAAGTTTCATTGTATAGTTTTCACATTAAATATGTCATCAACATCAAACATTTGAAGTCCCTTAGTGTGTTCAGGTGTCATTTGTATAAACTTGCCAGCTCCTTCCAGGCTGGACTAGGAGGGGGTCAGAGAGAGTATGTGTGAACACTTAACCTGCATTTTCTTCAGGACTTTGGGTTTTAAATACCTGTTTCTCTTTCATGATTTTTTTCTTTTGCTTATTTCATTACTAACCAACTTAATTAAAACAGATATTTTAATGTAAGAAATGGCTATGGGAGAAATGAACCACCTTTACCAGCTCACACTACCACACGGTGCGGGTGTTCAGGTTTTGCTATCCTCTGCTGGCGTCTTCTATGGTGGCGCCAGGTGCACTTACAACAGTACTAGATTTTAAAAGTGGAGACAAGAAAAGCGGAGTGGGCCACCTCAATTCACACTAGGAGCAGAGAATGAAGGAAAGATAATACATCTCATGACCCATGATCTTTCTGAGACTCTACTATTCAATCAACTGAAGAAATGTCAGCTGATGAAGGATAGAGGACAAGGAAAGCCCAGCAACACCTTATGCTTCCTCTATAGGTCTTAGAATCCAGGTTTCTCAGTAANCATCCATACATCTCAGGCACTTAGTCAGTGACTCAGGTGGAGTGGAGGGAAAAACAATCAGTAACAAGGCAGCCACCCTCCCAGGCAAAAGTCAGAAGTAGAGACAAGAACTTCCACTCCACTAATTTAATTTTGAGGCCTGAAGCNTTCGTTCTTCAGAATCCAGGAAATAAACGTGTTCTTCTTCCTTGTGAATGTTCACCCACCCTCCTTCCTCCAGAAGAGAGGAGAGGATAGAATTGTAAGCACTCAGAACTGGTGGAACCCCACCCTCCTTCCTCCAGAAGAGAGGNNANGATAGAATTGTAAGTGATCAGAACTTGATAGAAATGTTTGTTGCTTTTTTAGTGGGATGACAGTGAGAGCACTAACCAGGTACTTTGGGGAATTCTAGTTCCTATACATCCTATCTGGCCATAAGCAAAAGAATTGAGCTGGCATTTATGCCCTCTAACAGCTCCTGTGAGGACAGCTCTGACCATAGCTCATTACTCACTGGTGATGTGAGAGCCAAGTACATGGCTTCTAGCCAGGCACACTCTAATCTGTGAGGTCACACTAGACATCTTGCTGNCTCAGGTTTTACTCCTCCCGGCAGGAGATGGCCCTGCAAAGATAGAGAGAAAGGTGAAGGCTGCCAATCTCAGCTACTCTGGAGCCCAGTGTCCCTCCACACTCTGGATGGCTGTGGTTTCAAAGTCGNCTGTCCCAGCAGTCCAGTCCAGTCTCACCAGTTTCCCACTGGGACCCTTGATCTGTGCTTCTTGCCTCCCCTTGGTTCCCTTGCTCACACAGCAAACACACCTGCTGAGGCACAGGTAGACTATTGTCACGTCCATGGCTTCTTCTCTGCCTCATACAACCCGTGTGTTTAGTTCTCATAACCTGCCTGCAATCTCCATATCACACCATATGGCAACACCTGATTCTCTGTTCACTTCTCGCNATGTAGATTTTTGTGGATGCAGCACCCAGTTCCTACCTGACAGAAGGCAAGNTAAACATCCACAAAGTCTTCATGACTAATCTGATCATGGGTCAGTNCAAAAATGAAATATTAAGCGAAATAGTAATTATAATTATTTAAATTAAATTAATTAAAATGAAATTTAATAGCATCTTCTTTTATTTAAATAGCATCCAAAGAATCAGAAAGCANAGTATATAGGCATATTTTTAAAAATATTCTTTTTTTAATTGAAAATAGATTTTTTTCATACAATATATTCTAATTATGGTTTCCCCTCCAACAACTCCCTCCCCCAACTCCCCACCCACTCAAATCCACACCTTTCCTTTCTCTCTCTCATTAGAATACAAGCAGGTTTCTAAAAAACAATGATAAGATAAAGTTAAAAACAAACAAACCAGGATAGAATGAAACAAACAGAAAGAAAAAAAAGAAGATCCAAAGAATGAGCACAAGAAACACATATAAACTCAGAGACTCATAGGTTCACACACACACAGAAATCCCATAAAACACAGCACTGGAAATGATAAGATACACACAAAAGACCTCTAAGGGAAAAATAAAATGTAAAGAAAAATGTCCACACAAAGCACCAGGAGACAAGGAACCTCCAAAAATGCCATTGAGTTCTTTTTGTGTTAGCCATCTACTGCTGGACGTGGGGTCTGCCCCTAGATATGGTTTGTACATCCAANGAGACTCCATTGAAGAAAACTATTCTTTCCTTTGACANTGGTTATCAATTGGAGATNGCTTCTGGGTTAGGGATNGGAGCTTGTGTCCACTTCCCCTCTCAGCATTNGGACCCCATCTGGTACAGACCTATGCAGGCCCTGTGCATGCTGCCACAGTCTCTGTAAGTTCNTAGGTNTGTCAGTCCTGCTGTGTTGGGAAGNCCTTCTTTCCTTGGTGTCCTCCATCCCCTACAATCTTTCTGCTTCCTCTTCTGCATAATTTCCTGAGCTCTGAGAGAAAAATTTGATGGAGACATCCCATTTAGGACTGAGTGTTCCAAAGTCTNTCACTCTCTGCACTTTGTCCAGTTGGGTCTCTGTATTTGTTTCCANCTACTGTAGNAGGAAGCTTCTCTGATGCTGGCTGAGCAAAACACTGATTTGATTACCAGGTAGGGGGAGAGAAGGCTGAGTCCACCAGGAGGACCTGCAGAGCCCCTGATTCTCTGGCTGCTGGTTTCCAGGTAGAGAGGTACCTCAGGGTATTAGCAGGTGAGACCTGTGTTCATATTTATTGTTTTAGCTTGAACAACAACAAAAAAGCCAATATAAACTTTTCTCTAGTTAGTGGGATTGTAAAAGAGTTCAAATTTAGACTTTTTTTTTTAAGTAGGGAAGAGTTTATCTCTGATTATTTTCATAAGGAACGGAACAGAACAAGACAGAGTGGCTTCTGAAGTTCTGAAGATTTTTTTTTTCTGAGACCATTTCCAACTGCAGTANCCTTTACTCTCCTTGGTGACATACAGAAATCAAAGCTCCATGATGTAATATTGATGAAGCCTTCAGCAACAACCCTGATGAAGAAAAAAACTTGAAACTACAAAATCTTCCCCTTTTTCACTTTTAAAAACTGTTTTATGTGTGTAGATGTTTTGCCTGCATGTATGCCTGTGCACCATGTGCTTGTAGTGTCCGTGGAGGTCAGGAGAGGATGTCAGATTCCTTGGGACTAGAGTTAACAGATGGTTGTGAGCCACCATATAGATGCTGGGAATGGAACTCAGGTCCTCTGGAAGAGTAGCCAGCACTCAACTACTAAGCTATTGCTCCCGTCACAAATCCTTTATGTTTTAATAAGAAATGATGTGAGGAACTGATATCATCTTTGAGGTGATTTTGCAAAATCTCCATGTAGTTTAATCACAGTGTAACACAGAAGCTAACAAGTTAATATCACTACAGAGGAATAGGACAGGAATTTCTCTTCACCATCATCACAGTGCATGTGTCCAAAGTGGAAAGTTCCCACTGGGAGGGAGGGCCCTCTCCCAAACTGCTACCCACTCTGTGATGGACAGTGTGTTTTACGAAGGACANGTCCCCAAAGGTCTTGGGATATAGCAAACTATGTGGAGAAAACCAAGAGGGATATCCCAAGGGCTTGTCCTTGGCTNGCTCCATGGTGAAGAAAGTCTGATTCTCTTTGTCTGTTCCCACCTAACTAACTCATCAGAAGATGACAGGACTCTGTGAAAGGGTGCTTTACAAACATATGCTACTATTTACAAGAGGCTGTCTTCTGGAAAAAACCAGCAGGGGCAGGGTGAATACAGAGAGAGTGAAGAAATGCAAAAGGAAGGGCTTACAATAAGATGATAGAAACAGAAAATGTGGGTTACTTTGAAACCTGCAGAATCTAAACTAGAGTTCACAGAGGAAGGTACAGTCATGCAAGGATCATGAGAGTCCCCTTGTTACTCTGACCAACATTAAGAGGCACGAACANACTGAAAGTAGAGCAGACTTTCCCCCAATAACCAAAAAAATAATAGTTTTCTGAAATATAACTGGCTATAAAAATTATATTCAAAACATACAGTTTGACAAATTCTGACATACATCATTTCTGAAGTCATCGCCACAATCAAAGTAATGACTAGCCATTGGTATCAAAAGTTTCCTCATTCATGCTTGTAATCACTCCTTCTCAATACCCCCCTTCCTATGCCCAAGCAAGTGTTGCTGTGTCTTCCAAGTTTGCATTTTCTTAAAATTTGTATACATGGACCATACAACTTATNTATGGATCCTTTTATTCATAAAAATTATTTTAGGATTCACCCCTGTTATAATCTGTGATGTAGTTTTATTTCTTTCATTGCTAAGTAACACTGTTTAGATACTCTACAATTTATCTATTCATGATGGATGCTTGAATTGTGTTCCAATTTTTCTATAGCCATTAATATTCCTGCCTCTGTAGGATATGTTCTTTATATTTTCTAAGACAAGGGTTCAAACTCATGGTGATCCCTCCTGCCTTAGCCTCCCAAATGTGATTATATATATGAGCCACAACACATGACTATACGCTTTAAAAATACAGTTCAATAGTTGTTTGGATTATACTAGGTTCAACAAACCAGATCAAGTTAGAGCAGAATCATTCATTTTAGGTGCCACATATNCAGAGTGAACTTAAAAACAGGCCAGTTTCCAACAAAACAGGAATTACACTGTAACTAATAGAAAGGGATACAGTCCACCTGGGCTGACATCCCAAGGAAAAGCACACCTTCCCTTTCACAAATGCAGTGCCATGGATTTTGTGACAATCACAAAAGATTTATATATATATATATATATGAAACAAGAAACGCTGTCTGCTAATATCTTGATTTCTGACATCTTTATTTTGAGTAAACATCTTGGAGTCCCATGGCTATATCATGTTGTACCTGCAAATTTATTTAAAGATTTAGGGGATTGTTTTCATTATTTTCCAAAGCAGTGGTACTGTTGTCTATTCCCCTAGTGGCGTGTGAGTGTCTGGTTGTTCCACATCTTCATCAACTCTTGGTATGGTTAGTCTGTCTAATTTTTATCAGTGGACAGTGGCATCTCTGTGTTTTTAACTCGACTTAACTGGTAACAAATGACCTTTCACATATTTCCTTTCTCACTTCTTTTCTTGTTTTGGTGAACTATCTTTTTAGATTTTTAGTCTGGTGTTTAATTGATTGTGTTGTTTTCTTCTGTTGAGTTCTGAGTTCTTCAAACATTCTGGAGACCAGGTACATCATTTACACATATTTTCTCCCACACTTGGCTTTGTTTTTCAGTTTTTTAATGATGTTTTTGAAGAACATAAGTTTTTAATTTAATGGAGTCCAACTTTTCAATTTATTCTTTAATAGACTAAGCTCTGGTGTCCTGGCTAAAACAAATATCTTTGGCTAAACTAAAGTTACAAAGATCTTCAGTTACAGTTTCTTTTGGAAGTTTTATAATGTAGAATTTTGTGTTTAGGTCAATGAACAAATTTGAAGTCAAGTTTACATATGGGTTGAGTTGTAGATTGAAGTTTATTTGTTCATATGAATATCTAATTGTTGATATGTCCAGTATGATCCATTGAAAGCTATTTTTATATTAAATTGCCTTTTTGATTTGTTAAATTTCCTTGACTGGGTTTCTGTGGGTGTGGTTTTGTACTATCTATTCTGGTGCATTGGTGTATTTGTCAGGCTTTGTAACAATACCATAATGTNCTGATTACTATAGCTTGAAATTAACTCATATTAATCTTGCAACTGTTTTGTCAAAATTATTTTGCATACTATGTATTTTGCATTTACTTATTAATTTTAAAATTAAGTTGTATAGACATTTTTATTGAGATAGAAATTAATCTATAGGTTAATTAGAAAACACTAATACCATGA
>LZPO01036291.1:9477-21945 GCA_001675575.1 Neotoma lepida | reverse complement strand
TTTTTTTTCAATTATGGCACACGGACATAGATAGACATAGTAACCTAAAGATTGGTTTGGTCTTCTACACATTCCTTAAATGGCCAAAGTATACAGTATATAAAGTATACAGCTAGAGACACTGCTGGGAATTACTAAAATGTTTCCTTTGAACCAAAACAAGGGAGTATAGAGAGGCAATTTAGCCTGATAGAGAATTGTGAGTGATACTCTTCCAAATTTGTTAGAGTCACACTGAATAACCCAAATAGCTCAATCATTCAATCAAGAAACACCACTAACCCTCCCCAAGGGTAAGAGGATCTGTCCATTGCTTCTTCATTAACATCATCCATCCAGACATAAATATTCCTAGATCAATTATGATAGCAATCAGTATAATTAGACATGTTAAATATACATATATGTATATATATGCATGTATAATGAATTAATCCATTGTATAATTAATGAAATAAACAAAAAAAAGAGATTTCCATAAGGTAGATATTTAAATACTTTTGTAATTTTACTTACTTGTATTTTGAATTTTTAAGGTTATTCCACAATGGCCATGTATTATTTTATAATCAGAATAGCTGATTTTAAAATCTATATCTGATAATATTATGTATAAAAAGAAAAGCATATGTATAAAAAAGTATTATGTATAAAAAGCATTATGTATAAAAAGAAAAGCATATGAAAACACAACAAAACATTATTGGTAGTTGTCTGTTGGTTGTCATTTTGTTGCTTCTCTGAAGTATTCAGTAAATATTTGTTGAGCAAATGAGTGATTCTCTTATTCTTCTACTTTTTTGTTTTTTTGTTGACTCCCACAGGAGTCAACAAAGCAAGTCATATCACATGGAGGCAGGAGCAAGCTCCTCCCCCTGCATCAAGGCTTGGCCAGGCATCCCATGACCCCCCGCTAAGACTCTTTCTTATTCTCCTTAACTTTAAGCATTTGTAAGGATAATTATATTTTTTCTTAAGAAAATTGGTAAAATCAGATAGTTAGACATTAGACTAAGCCTTACCCTCTATGAGGAGTGAATGGGGGATGGGATGAGGGGAGGTGGGGAGATGGGAGAAGAGGAGGGAGAGGGAACAGTGGTTGGTAAAATGAAAAAAATAATTAAATAAAAAAATTTTACCATGGTGGGGGAGAACTAATTCTATCTCTTCTAAAATGTTATAATCATCAGAGCCTAAAATCAATAATAAACATATTATACCAATTTAATATATCCAGGAATCATCAACCATACAAGCAACTATATCCTTGTCTTTTTATAATGAGATACCTTACACACTGGGTTTCTAAATTTTAGATAAGGCCACCTAAATGGAGCCAGTTAAATGATTTTCCAGTTGATGCACGGGAGTGTAACTTTTCCCCTAATGGTGCAGTGTCTTGGGAAGGGGTCATGTTGATGGTGTATGTAAAAGAACTGCAGCTGTCCTCAGTTAAAACAAGGAACTGAGGCCACAATTACCAGCTTCTCCTTAGCAGGGAGCACATGGAAGGAACATGTGTTTTATCTGGAAATGATTGTGTCACTGTGAAACTCATAGGCTGCAAATTATGTATCGACTATTTTAAAGTGGTAGAAGTAAATCGCTTTGCCTGTGTGTGTACCTGTGGCAATGCATAGTGAAGCACCAGTATCTACTATAAAATTCATCTCCCCTCATCTCCTTCATACTTTTCCCTCTGCCTTAAAATCTTAGTAGATGACTATTAGACAGATTGTTAATATGCAAAACCATGAAGAACAGTTGGATAATGCCAGAATATTCCATACTTCACATTTGTCTTAGTTTAGGCATCCTGGAAGTCAACTTGCATATAGGCTAAAAAAAAGAATTAATTTCCTGTCTTGCTGATCTTTTTTGATTCATGTCTCTAAATGGCTTACAGGTNCCTGATACACAGACCGTAATCTACTTACATACTGTGTATTTCATGTTCATGAAATGACTATTAAGTGAATAAAGATCTTAAACTCCCATATAATTTGATATTGAATAGTTACGTTTTGTACATATTTGCCAAATTTATTCTAAAAATAGAATGCAGGCCATACCTCTACAAACAGAGAGTATGCAACTGCGATATGAATGTATCAAAACAGATCACGAGATGGTCGTGGTCAATGAACCTTTACCCTCATAAACAAAGGGAACAGAGTTATAGTTGTTAGAAGACATTTATTATTTTAAACAAAAGATAAAGAGAGCTTACATTTTCAAGTAAAATTGTGTTTTATAGAAGCAGCTGCAAAGTCGATTTATTCAAAAATTCTGCTATCCAGGTGTTTGCATATGAAATGAAAACTGGGAGTCCCTACATTCTTAAAAATTCATTACTATCTTTTCAGGATAAGCAAATAAGAAGACATAAATAGTCCATATATAGTGTTTGATTTCTAGATCTAAAAATGTGTTGTAGATATCTAAATGTCTCTGCTCTAAATTTTAAAGGCTTTTGGGAGGAAAGATAGCTATGGCTTTAGCAGAAGATTTACCAACTTGTTTAAATTACTGTTAACTTTAAATACATTTAAAATATCTTTGCCCTCCAGGTAAGCTTATTTAATAGGTTAATTTATTCTCATATTATATAATCAAAACAGGACTCAGGCAAACTATATTTGAACTGAGATTAACATAATGACATCCCTGTAACAGAAAGTCTTATCAGCTCCCTGCAATTATCAAATGTTCCAATTTAACTGACAGTCAAACAATAAAGAGGACAATTATAAAAATTCCAAAGTATTGTGAAAACATTTTTACTTTATTATGCTGCAGTCTTGGGTAAAGGGGAATCATCATTCTCTTCTAGAAATATGGAATTATTTCTAGTTAAAGGTTATATGTAATAAGAATCAGGTTTGTTTTATATGAGATTCCAGGAGGAAATACTATTTCCTTCTGGTAATGTGCATAGTTGGAAAAGAGAAGAAATGAGATTAAAATAGATATGTGAAGCAAATTTTGAAGGACAAATAAATAAATAAATTAGTGTTCAGAGATTTTTCCCAAATTGGAATCCATTGTGCCCATAGGTAGCAAATGCCTCAGCCCACATTTTTTGCCCCATCCCACTTCCCAAGACAGAAGGGAACAGGGAATTCTTGCAATTTTTGCTTCAGAGAATATGCAAAGGACAAAAATATCCACCAACACTTACACTTGATCAAAACAAAATGATAAAGAAAGGTTCATCCATAATCAAATGTTGTATATATTTTGTCCAGTTAAATCACTTTGCATGAAGGGCAAGAAGTTTGGGGAAACTAAGGGATAGGAGTATTAGGCCAAATATGAACTGAACTTGAATCATTGGCTCAGTTACATTTAAGGGCATAATTTTGTACAAGTCACATAGCCTCTGTGCCTTGAGATCCTTAATTAAAATACACTCCTAATGCCTGCTAACTAGCTTTCTATAAGAATAGAGAACTGGGCAAAATAACATGCAATAGTCCTTCCAAAGCTTCAATATTCTGTAGTTATATAAAATTTCTGGAGAAACTAAGCCAAAAAAAGAGAAGCACTTATAATACAGAATTTACATCCTAGTCATATTTTTCCATCTTAATACTTGCAAAAAATTTCTGTATTCTGCCTTTATAATGCCTTTATACATAGAAACATCGACATGGAAGAAATTAGATGTGATCACTGTGTAATGAAGCAGGACTTACTCCTTAGTAAACAAAGGCAATATTTTGAACTACTAGCATTGTTTGAAAGGAAGGGTTAGTTATATGCATGAGTGGGGGACACTCTCCTCCATGAGCATAGATGATCTTGCTACTGAAGATGTCCACAGCCCCTAAATCATGGCCTTGCTCCTCTCTCCTGTAAAGCCTTTCTGTTTAGCAGGGCCACAGGTCATTTAGTATGTGGTTGTTTTGTATCACTCTTCATATTATTTAATTTAGTTAATTGTGCCATTTATCACTTTCCCAGAAACACATAGATGAAAATACTTTATTTGTTAAAGCATCCTAAACATAGGTAGTCAGTAAATGTTTATGGAGTGATTATAATACTAATATCTAATTTTTAATTTTTCTCTTCATAATAGCTAACTTTCACTTATTAAATAAAAAAGTTTATGTGCCAAAGAACTGTGCCCTCCTATATTATAGCCATACAGGACAGTTGTCTTAGAAGGAATTTAGGGAAAACAAACAAAAGAATTTTAATAGGAAAATGCTTATGAAATAATGGTTCCATTATTATTAGAGTCAATACGTCATATAGTACACTAAGATAAATCACTATACCATTTTTTTGGTATTGCTTGAGATTGAAGCAGCTCCTTTCACAGGCTAGACAAACATTTTCCACGAGCAATAGCCTCAGCTAAAGACTTGCTATGTAGCTCAGGCTGGCCTTGACATCATAATCCTCCTGCTTCTGTTTCCTAAGAACTAAGATTCAGATGTCCACAACTACATTTAGCAACTTCACTGAATTTTAAATAAGCTAATGTATCATAATTTAGTTTCTTGGTGATTTAAGACTATGTCAACAAAAATTAATTCCCATATTTCTTGCAATTTGAAATGACAAATCTTGGTCTAAAGTCAAATGTCTTAACTGAAATCTTGTTGTATACCCAGTAACTACATGATCTAAAGCAATTTAACTTCAATATGATATGGTGTCATTCTCATTAAAATAATAATTTAATAATGGAACCTATCATATGCATAATAAAGATGAAATGAGAAAATTTCCATAAAATACACAGCTGAGTCATGTAGGAAATGAATAGAGTAAACTTTAAGTATATCACTTTAAATATAAATCTAAGTATATCTCCATGTCAACTGAATTAGCAAATGTCCTCAAGAGCTACAGAAACAATATTTATATGTTGTTGATACATATATTATATATATATAATATATGTAATATATATATATATATATATATATATCCCTTTTAAGGCAGGGACAGATGATGGGACAAAGAGAGGCAGAGATAGAGTGAGAGTAAGAGTGAAAGAGAATATGAAGGATCAGTTATGAGACTGAGAGGTGTCACATCTGCAGGTTGAAGGTCCAGAAAAGACAGTTGTTAAAAACATACTTGATGATCTTAGAAACAGAAGAGCCAATGCTTTATGTTCTGGTATGAATCAAATGTTCAAGAACTGGTGGCTGATGATGTAAGTTCTGGTCTAATCCAAAGACACAAGAATGAAGAGCATCATTACAAAAGATAAAAGACAGCATGTGTCCCATCTCAGAGAGAAGTAATGTCTTTCTTCCATCCTTTTGTTATATTCATGCTTTTGACAGATTGTTCAATACTCACTACACGGGTGAGAAAGCCTTTCTTCTCTTAGTCTACTTTCTCAAATACCAATATCTACTGCAAAATCTGTAATAGATACACTCAGAAATGTTTTATCAACTACCTTAGCATTCCTTAAGTCATCCAGGTTGACAAATGACATTAACCATCACAAAAAACATAGTTGATACTAAGAACTGAAAAGTTTGCCAATTGTATTTACTCCTTCTCAAAATCTCAAATTACAGTAATATTTGACTTAAAGATTTTATGAACATGTATTTCATGAGTATTAAACTAAACTCCAAGATTTATTAGTGTCTATATTCACCTATTTATTTTAGGCATAGTGATCACTCCAGAATGTATGTCTGTCATGTTAAAACTTTGAATATGTTTTATTTGTGGTCATAATAATTGAGTAGCTCAAATGGCTTCTGAGATCAAGATCTAGGGTTCAATTTTCATCTAATGGAAAAAAATGGATCTATATGACAAGAAACATCTATATCCTAAAAAAATTTCAAAGGTTCTACTCCATTCTTTTGTGAGAAAAACCAGTTTATACTCACTTAGGCACAGATCCTGATTTCCTTTTACACATGGACAAAATGCTTTATTTAATACTTTTCTAATNAATACAAGTTTCCCAGGACACAAGCACGTCAGACAAACCACAAAATCTATACACTCTCTTACTCAGAGCTCTATTAAGACTTGTCCATTGCTTTGAAAATTAGAACTTCCAAAGCATCACTCTACAAATTATGTGGTCAAATGTATGGCACCTTAATATTCTGTATCTATATCTGCCATATTGATGATATATTTTATTTGCTGCTTTAAAATACAGGTATTTCATTGGGTTTTCTAGACTATTAGCATTTTAACATTTATATGATTAAAGTTCATATTTTAACATTCCACCTTTTATTAGTTACAAGTTCTAGTATCTAATACTATATACATATAATTTACATGGATATGAATATAAGGAATTTATAAATAACATATATAATTATAAGTGATATTTATTTTATTGTTTATTTTAATTATAAATTATATACTCTGTATACTAGAAATTATAAGTATGTTTGTTTATAAATATAGTTTCCACATATATGAGATTATATGTGTAGGGGATTCATCTTAATGTATTACCTGTACATTTTACCTTATGAATGGAAGAGAAAATACAGAATATTGGCTATAGAGAGAGGACTGTGGCTCTAATAGATTAGAGAATGGTTCATCTAAGAGAAATTTGTCTTGAAAAAGAATCTGCTCCATTAGCTGAAGTGAGTGACAAGGCATTAAATAAAACTCTCTCTGTGGCTTCAAGTGACTGGTTTTATAAAATCTTGAAGTTCTTTACTGGAGTCTTAAAAGCCCAAATTTATTACATAAAATACCCTTTCACATAGGAATGGCCTAAATTATAAAAATATAAAGACTTTAATTATTCATAAACATCTCTTGTATATGTATATTTATATCCACATATATTTATGACTATAAACATAACTATAAATTGTATTTTAAATGACTGAATAGACTAAGGGCATGTACATCCTAAAAATCATGCTTAGCATTATACATTATGTCACAAATTTACCAGGTTACATTAAAACTTCTGTCTTAAAATGACTCCTATGCTAGGGAAGTCATGCAGGAACAAATGAGAAAAATTTCATAAAGCAATTCTTACATTTATAGCTTCCTGCAACTCTGGTCACAAGCTTCTAGTAAAGGCAGAAGACACTTCTAAACCTCTTTAATCAATCATGATTGCTATATCCAAACAGCAACAGAACCAGTTTAAAACTTATTTTACCATTTATCAATTACCCATTCAGTGACTTTCACCTTACTACCATTAGCTACTTAGTGCCTGACAGCAAATTGCCCTAAAGTAGAAGCATAAAGTAGAAGCATAAATACCTCACATAGTTCCTGGAAAATAGGGATCCAGAGTGGTTCTGGGCTGGGAAGTAGGGTCTCAGGAGGTTGCAACTATGCTTGCATGGGAGCTTCCAGTTCCAAAGGACCAGGGGCATATAGACTGCATTGTCTAATAGTTTCTAGGCACAGTTCAGTCCATATTCAACAGGACTATTGGAGTGATCTCACAAATGGGCAACTATGTTTTCCTCAGAAAGAGCAAAGCAGAGGCCAGAACATCTCTTAGAGTTTAGCTTCAGAANTGATAGATGGTCACTCCTACTGCAGACTGTTGGAAACACAGCCATGAGAGGTTGGTAACTGTTGGTAACACAGCCCATTATTCATGCAATATGAGAAGACTAATCATGAGTACTTGGAAATTCCTCACAGAGGTCTCATTTCAAACCACACAGAAGGTCAAATGGCAGCTTTTCTCAGAGAGACTGTATATCCTAAGAACAATTTCCTCTTAGTAAGTAGACAATGAATTAAACTTAGTGTTTTCACTTTGGATATTCAAAAGTTGGGCATCATTTTTATAATTTCTGGATGTAGATCAAAGATTTTGTGAATTTCTTTATATAGAAACATTCTGTCTGACCTTGGATCAATAACAGGACTGTCTGCTATAGGGTTGGCTTTGGATTAGAATGGGGATTGAGATAAAGTTAATTTTCAAACTTTACTGCCAATCACAGTTATTAAACAGATGTAGAAGTTACAATAAAACATTCTTCAATTTCTCTTTTAAAAGTGGAACAATGAAGTAGTGAGAGGCAAATCCATGGTACTCTGTGGCTCCCATTTCCTTTATCTTACAAACCTAAGAAAACCTGGTCTTCTTACTCATGTACTACCACCTGTTTAGGTTTAATTGACTGAGGGTAAGAGATACTGTAAGTACTTTGTTGCAACTCAGTGGGCTTGGTCCTGGGTTTCAGCACCAAAATGTAAGCAACAAAGTTGCAACTCAGTGAGCTCTGATGGCTGGGGCTGCAAAGAGTCAGTCCAGCCCTGGAGGGTGAGGTGTCCCGGACACCTCAAGCTGTGTAGAACAGTTCTGCCCTGTAGGTGTCCCAGACACCTTGAGCTGCTTGGAACAGCTCTGATGGCTGGGGTTGCAAGGAGTCAGCCCAGCCCTGGAGGGTGAGGTATCCCAGACACCTTGAGCTGTGTAGAACAGCTCTGCCCTGTAGGTGTCTTGGACACTTTGAGCTGCTTGGAACAGCTCTGAAGGCTGGGGCTGCAATGAGTCAGCCCAGTCCTGGAGGGCAAGGTATCCCAGACACCTTGAGCTGTGTAGAATACCTCTGCCCTGTAGGTGTCCCAGACACCTTGGAATAGCTCTGACAGCTGGGGCTGCAAAGAGCCAGCCCAGCTCTGGAGGGGGAATTATTCTGACTGCTCAGGGGAGTCAGGCCTGGAACTTCTTCAGCAGGGAAGGGTATCCTGACTGTTTGGGAGAGTCAGGCCTAGAGCTGCCAGGTCAGCTCTGCAGGGAAGGGTATCCTGACAGTTCGGAAGAGTCAGGCTATACCTGGTATGATGGGGATGCAGGATACAGCAATCCTGCTTCTCTCCTGGAAAGCCACTACAGCTGAGCTTTGCTCAGCCCCCACTTAAGGGGGCTGCCTAGCAGAGCTCCACTTCTCAGGCTTAAGTATTACTCTAGCTCTCCTTTGCTCGATCCACTATGGGACATCTCAGCAAAGATCTTCTGTTCAGCTCCTCTTTGCTCGATTCACTATGGGATGTCTCAGCAAAGATCTTCTGTTCAGCTCCTCTTTGCTCGATTCACTATGGGATGTCTCAGCAAAGATATTCTGTCCAGTGAATGAAGGTCTTCATACCCAAAACTCTTTTGAGAAAGAGATTTATTTGGGAAGGAGGAGTCCAGGAGAGTAGCTGCCTCTACCAGGGTGGAGAGAACAGCTCAAAACTGCCCAGGCAGGGCCTTTTATATAACATGGCCAGGGGGCGGAGTCAACAGGTATTGGCTAGTTTTTTTCCTGCCCCAGGATTGGTCAGTTTTGTGGGCTAGGGGCAAAGATGGCCCTGATGTGAGGACCAAACTATGTTTCTTTCACTGGCTTTTTTTGGCTTTTGGTCACTAATTCTAAGGCCAGGGCACATATCTTTCACTGACTCTGATTCTAGGGACCAAGAGTGTTGTTTTTGGTAATAGTTTCAGAGTCAGGGCATGTTTCCTTAGTTATGGGTTTGGGGATAAAGTGGTTATTTCTCTGGCTCAGGTCCCAAACCCAGGCTGTTTCTTTCCCTGTCAGAACCCCAGAGTCAGGGTTGGTTTCTTTAGTCATCCCATTTTCCCTACAGATACATCTCTGATTTTGTCATTAAAGTTCAAGGAAAAACTGGGATCCACATAGAACATATTTATTTCACTAAGTGAAGAAAAATAATTAGTCACTCGAGAGAATTTTTAACTGGAGTATACGTAGACACTTTAGCCAGAAGACAGCATAGTATTTGCTTCCACTGTGCTTGAAGGCTGGCTGAGGTGAATTTCCCGAGTGCTGAGAGGTTTAACAACTGAACACAAACACATACTTTTCTCATCAGCAATTGTACTTGCCATGAAAACACATCCATAGCTTACTATTAACACAGTAAATCAGACAGTTAGAGAACATCACAGTGGAGTCTGCAGGAAGCATATGGTTGATAAAGAAGATGAACTGATGTCTAAACAAATAGCATTTCAAGGCCAATTTAGTCTAAAATATATTTTTAGTGACTACATTATTCTCCTTCAAACACATATTGTTTATGCTCAGCATAACATTTCTAAATTTTAATATGTCATTTTTTGATATTTAAGCAGGAATAAATGATATAAGTTTTTATGTATATGGTCATTAAAATCAAAATTTTAAAATTTTATAATAATCCTTCAGGTCACTTCAAAGAATGTTCTGAAATTTCATCCTAGTTTTGACAAGATTAATAAATGTGTGCATTTTAAGAGAATGAACAAAACCAGGACAAGTCAGGATAGCAAAATTGAAAAATAAAATCAAGTGCACACAGATTACACAATCCCATGAAAAGTACCTGTTGGGATCACATTTAGAATCCTCTACAAGGCCCAAAATCATAAAGGTAACTAGTAGAACCTCTAGTTACTTTAAAAATAAAACAGAAATGTATTAATAATCGTCTCATTCCAAACTCAATTGCATATAAGGCATGAGAAAATATGAAAAGCACTTAGAGAATCCAAATGCATTGAGGCTTAGGAGTGGGGCTTCTGAGGGGAATTGAATGCCATGTTTCAGAAGAGTCTTAATGGCCTTTGCGAGGCTCTAATTTATGGATATTTTAAAAGCATGTCTTCAAAAAAGAGTATAAGAAAAAGAAAGTTTTGGTACTTATGTAGTCAGAAAACTCTGAGAAAAGATCATCAAATATCAAACTTCAGTGTCAAGAATGACTACCTTAAAAATGGGATAGATAGTTATCTGNTTAATAAATGTCAAATTTTACCTAAAGACACTGAGACAAGTTGAATGCTATGCAAAGATGTTTTGTAAATTTTGTTTTGGGCACTATTTTCTTACTCCTTTGACAATTTCATACATGTACACATATATTTTGTTTCTGCATTTTCCCTTTCTACTCCCCTTCAGACTTCCCCAACATGCACTTTTAAAATGGGTGACAAAACAGGTTTTAGTACTGATCATATAAGTTAAATATCCTTTATGTTATAATGGTAAGTAGAATTCATTATGTGAAATATAGTAAATTACATACTTGCAAGAAGTAGACTTTAAGATCTTTGTTCATTATCCATGGTCTGAACTAGTTAGAAAGAAAACTTATAGTAATACAATAATATGATTTCATTAAAATAGCCATTACCTTGAGAAAGGTATTTATAATCATTTATTTGTATTCCCTAAATGGTTTCCCTGAAACATAATGGCTCATATATCCCTTTAAGGCAACTCCCATTAAATCTCCATGAATTATAGGGCTAAGATAATCCTTAATATAATCTATACCTTCCATATTGAAAGCTAACCAAGGACACACAAAAAACCTTAATGTAGGACAAGAAGTTTGACATGTGTGTGGGGGGAGACGGGGGAGGGCAAATGGTCAGGTTGTTGAAGGGCAGATGGCTTATAAGGAAAAATAACCAGAGGTATTTTTCTTAAAGTAGCTTCTCCAAGCAGCCTTTCTAAATATGTTTAGTTAGATACATATCCTTGAAAAATTGAAGACTGTTTTCTACATAGTCTAAGATTATAAAATTACCATTAGAACAAATTATGTGTGAAAATTAAGCAAATTATAATTATGAAGGACATATTCAGCAGTCATTACACTTAAACACTGTTAAATTATGAATTATAGTGTTAAAAATACAGATGGGAAAGGAAAATCTTCAAAGGAGGCATAGTCCTAACAGTAATCTGTTAGCCACTCAAGCTAAAGCTTTTTAAACTCTAGTAACTGTTCCTTGGTCCTACTGACACCACATCTCGGAATCCAAAGAGTGACAGCAATAAATATGAGTGCTTATACCATCAAGTATTAACATGGGAGCACAAACACAGACTCCCAAAGCTAGTTCTCCTAGTGTTTACAGTTAAGGAGTTACTCGGATTCAGAAAGCACTTCTGAAATTGATCTTTTTAAAGGGAAATGCTTCAATTCTCTTGTCAGTCAACTTTATAACAGCTATGATCAAAATGATGCAAGCTCTGGTCATTTTCCCAAAAAGGTAGAAGGAAAAATCAGCCTGGAAACCCATAATGAAAGAGTCCTCAACCTAGGACATAAGCCACTGTCAGATTTCTTTATTTGTTTATTGTGACAAAATATTAGTAAACTGGCTCTAAACACTAAAAACAAATCTTTAGCCTAAAACAGGTCAAGTTCTAGTAATCTAGTAATGGAAAATTATGAGATAAAATAAAGAGCAATTGGAGTGTTGACTAATTTATAGGACCATAAACCTTCAAATTAAATGCCTTTTTTCATCTTTAAAAAAATATTTCCTTCTTCTTCTTCTAGAGTACCACTGAACTGAGCACATTATTTTGCTTTTCTATACACCAGTCCAATGGAATTTCAGTGACATGTGACTCTGTCACTCTAATTTATTCAGCAGTGATGGAGGTTGAAATTATGGCACACACAGCGAGTACTGTACTACTGAGCCACAACCTCCAAAAACACTCATCTTTTTTT
>LZPO01036290.1:0-21955 GCA_001675575.1 Neotoma lepida | reverse complement strand
ACATACACACATACACACACACATACACACACATATACACACATATACATACACACACATACACACATACACACATACATACACACACATACACACACATACACACATACACACACATATACACATACACACACACATATACACATACACACACCCACACACACACAAAATGCACTCTACTCAGCAGCATGTGAAGACTGAAAGGGCACCAAGTATCCTATCTTCACAATGCAGTAAAGCTTAAAACTGGCAGCAAACAAATCTCTAGTAAATACACAAACTCATAGAGGTTAAACAGCTCATTACTGAATAATTAATGGGTCAAAGAGAAATCAAGAAAGAAAGAAAAATTTTTCCTGGAACTAAATGAAAATGAAAAAGAAAACAACAAAACCCCTGGACACATTAAAAGCGGTACTATGGAAACAACTTGACTTTTTCCTGTAATATCATCCCTCCATCTCGTTTTCATATAAACAAAAGGCTGGGAACATTAAAATGTGATGCTACAGTCTATCAGGTTCCTCGATGCCCATCATCTTCTTCTGAAGTAAATTGGTGCTATCAAGAGCAGAAGTGTCTCACTGTCATGAAAAGCCTCAGGTTATTAAACATATTGAATGCCATATTCTGTAGATCTTTGAAGAGTTTGAGGATTATCTACCTAAATATGTCTGTTTAACCTTGAAAACATACATAATATGACTTAAAGTTTGATCATTTTAGATGACTACTAACCTATGTTTTTTAATTATACATGTTTAAATGAGTCACACAAGCACAATACCACAAGTGCATACCCAGAGGAGCCCTTCTCCTCTCACAAGTATGACAGACAGCTTACAGGGAGACTGTCTGTGGTCCCTAGCTAACAGACTTCCAGGTGCCACCATTTATTACTTGCAGAAGTGAGTTTGTATGAAAGCAGATATTGGCAGCTACACCTCCAACAGGTGAACCTCAAAAACATTATGCCACTTCAAAAGGACTGGATGAATGTGTGTGTATGTGTGTGTGTATATATGTGTGTGTTATATAATATACATGATATATATGTCATTGAAATCAGTTATCAAAGACCAAGCATCATGCAAACCCAATCTAAGGTAATGTCCAGAACATAAAAATCTATAGCAACAGGAAGTACAGTAGTGTAAGGACGGCCTGGATGGTGCAGGACAGGGATCATGAGTGGCTGTAGTGAGAGATCCTGCAGAGCATTGCATCTGGCTTGAATTCCAGAGTATTAGCACCTAGACTTTGAACTGCCTTTTGTGATGCTACATTTTGTGATTTGTTACCTTTACTTGAAGTGTTTGATTCTTCTCTGAGTTCTTCCTGAAGGATTCAGAACCTTTGTAAAACTTGGTTATGAGAGGACTTGGATAACCAAGATGTCTCATGGCTGAGATTTGCTTGGGCAAACGGTTCCTTCAAACAGCTTCAGATAAGAGGTCTTAGTGTACAGAAATTGACTTCCTAACAGGTGTAAATTGTATAATAATAAAAAGGTTTTCTTTTTTCTTTTCTTTCTTTGTTTATTTTTTAATTTTTTTTTTATGAACAAAGTGCAGTCAGTTTACCAGAAGCTGCTTCCCCTGTTGTTTTGCTAAACCTAAACTTCATCTTGAAGTGACCCTTTTCTTCCACAGACCTGCAAAACAGAACAACGACACTTCGCACCTGAACTCATGGGGCTTGAAGAAAGAAAGGATCCAGACACTCCAGAACTGGAGGGATAAAGTGTGCTCTCAGGTAAGAGGACTCCGGGATTTGGCACGGACATGGGGAACTTCAATTCCTCATATCAAGAGAGGCAACAAGTAAAAAGGCTCCTGAGACAAAGAATAAATCAAGGAAAAAGGCCCTTCTCTATAGAAATAGGGGAAGTACTTCATCAAGAAAACAGGAATATTCCTGGTAGAAAAAGGGAAAGTGTTTATGTTCAGATTAGTTGGACACCTACAGAAATGCTTGGTCTGAAGTGAGTTAACGAAGCAATAGTGACATGTGAGATGCATTCACCTTACACAGGACAGAATTTAAATAACTATGCTACTCAAAATAGAATCATTCCCAGGGATTGGAAGAAATCAATGGCAGCTGGAACTCAGAGCTCTCTGGTTGCAAACTGCCTGTCAGCTCTTTCAGGCCAGGGTGGGCTAGCCCAGAGGGGCAGCACCACAACTCCAAAGGACGAGGGTGGGGCTTGACTACTGCATGTGCTAGCACAGCCTGCCCAGGGCTTAGAACACTCTTGTTTGTGTGCTTAGTTTTAGTTCAAAGTGTTCTGGTTTTCCCTCAGAGTGGGAACAACTCTTTATCAATGGTCCCTTCCTGAGAGGAAGGAAAAATTGAAACAAGCCTGACTTCTAACACAAAAGCAATCACAATCAGGACACAAATTTCTAAGCTAATGCTGTTTAAATTTCCAGAGGTGTTAGTCATTCATCATTTGGAGGATGTTCTCTTCTCCTGGTCATCTAGTGGATGCTTAAATTAATGCTTAATTTTCATGGCAAATAAACTAAAAGAACAAAATTCATAATTTTAGCCTGTATCATTGGGTGTGCTCCTGTCTATCATTTCTGAAGATCTGGCTCTGCTCTTTAAGATGCTTTCTGGAGGCTCTTGCTTAAATTCTATAAAAATGTAACACCTGAAACAGAACAGGTTATTGACTTCTTGAGCAAAGTGACTGCTAAGGCAAAAGGTAGTGGAAATAATCTCTTACTGATAGACAGCCTACAAGAATTATTTTTCCAATAAATAAAAGTCAGGTAAATTGTATTAGACCCTAAGTTAACCTGTAAGCCCCACTTGCCCAAGGACCAGTTACTTCCTGGGGTTCTATAAAATGTGGTTCTTAACAATAACTACAAAGCATCATGGGAAAGTACAGTGGCTTTTGAAAAAATGTGTTTTGTCCATAAATCCCCGACAACTCGTGTCTGGGGGCCATTCAGCTGGAAAAATTTACAGATGATAGTCCTGACCAAATTCTATCTTGGTCAGTATTTAACATTTTGAATAAAAGTTTGCTTAAATTCAGCCAAAATGGTGGAGCTGGTTTTTCTGGCAAATTTCAGGATTAACAATTGCTTGTTCCACAAAATTAATAATTGACAGGTGGCATTAACATGTTACTTGGGATCTATAAAAAAAGATCTGCATTTTAAGATTTAATAAAAATACCCGATGGGTATTGCCTAAAGTTACCTGCTAAAATCGTATACAAATTACTTTTAATGCTTTTATAGATGACTTATGTAAAAAGAACTATGCAGATAAAAACTGGTGATAAAATTGGTCATTTGTTATTACTCCTGTATCTTAAAGGAAAAGATGCTCCAATATTTAGAACAGGGGGTTTTGAAAGTACTAGAAAGAAAGTATTTTGAAAAACTGTTATTAATGATGAGATGTCAAAGTGGAAATTACAAATAAATGGCATTGAGATTGAAGGTTTAATGGACACTGGAGATGATGTAGCTATAATTTCTGAAGAACCTTGGAATCCCATCTGGTCTTTACAAGAAGTCTCCACTCATTTTTTAGGCAGTGGAACATTATCTCAGATGAAAAAAAAGGATAGAGTGCATTAAATGTATAGGACCTGAAGGACAGTAGGGATATTAAAGCCTTATTTGGCTTATATAGCTATGAATTTATGGGGGAGGGATTGGTTACAAGTGTGGGGAGCTCAAATTAATATTTCTACAATTTCAGAAATGTCCCATAAAATGATGTTAAAAATGGGTTATATTCCTGGAAAAGGTATTGGAAAGAATTATCCAGGAAAGTCACAGGCTATACAGGCTGTCCAAAAACAGGACAAGGCAAGAATTGGTTATTCAAATTTGGAGTAGAAGCCACTGCCAGAAGCCCAACTGATCTGCCTTTAAATTGTTTACTAATATGCCTGTATGGGTAGAGCAATGGCCCTTAACTAAAGAAAAATTGCAGGCACTTGAGCAGCTAGTAAAACTGCAGTTAGATGTTAAGCACATAGAGGAAACTATTAGTCCTTGAATTTCTCCTATATTTTTAATAAAAAAAATCTGGAAAATGGAGATTGTTAACTGATTTGAGAGGTGTAAATAAAGTAATTCAACCTATCCAGCCTAGAATTTCTTTACCTTCTTTATTACCTAAGACTGGCCTATTACAATTATTGATCTACAAGATTTTTTTTTCACTATGCCTTCAGAAGAACAAGATAGAGAGAAATTTGTTTTTTAATGCCTACTTCTAATAATGCCAGCCTGTAAAGAGCCGTCAATGGAAAGTCCTTCTTCAAGGAATATTAAGCAGTCTAACTTTATATTCAATATTTCAATACTTCAACTGCTGAAAATGGTTCATAAACAGTTTCCTCAATACATTATTTACCACTATAGGGAAGATATTTTATTGGCTGCTTCTGATACAGATACCTTCTTAGAAAGAATGTTTAATGTAGTACAAAAGGTTTTACCTTGTTGGGGATTACAGATTGCTACTAAAAAAGTACAAAGAGGAGAGTCTCTTAAGTCTTTAGGATTTAAATTAAGTAAACAGAGAATCCCTTCAGAAAAGGTACAGATTAGAAGGCATCAATTACACACTCATAATGATGTTCAAAATTTTTTGGGTGATATTAACTGGTTGTGGCCTACCATGGGACTAACTACTCAAAACTTAACTAATTTGTTTCAAATTTTGTAAGGTGATTCAGATTTAAACAGCCCAAAGCAATTGACAGCTGAAACAGAGAAGGAATTGGCTCAAGTAGAACAGTATCCCAAAATGCCTATGTAGATAGATTAGATGTTACAACTGAGTATATTCTAGTTATTTTACCTCCTACCCATTCCCCTACTGGACTCATTATGAAAATGGAGGATAATCTTTTAGAATAGATTTTTTTTAGCTCATAAACAGAGTAAAAAGTTAAAAACCTACATAAATAATGCTTCTGAATTAATTATAAAGGGAAGAATAAGACTTTGTCAATTGTCAGGAATGGATCTAGCTGAGATTATAGTACCCTATACTAACGCTGAAATTATGCAATTGTGGATGATTAATGATGATTGGCAAAGAGATCATAGCAATTTCTTAGGAGAAATTAACAACAACTATCTAAAAAGTAAGTCACTTCAATTTATAAAAAGAATGGAATGGATTCTTCCCCACATAATTAAAAAAAGAAACATTTATTTCTAGGGCTCTTGCATTTTACACTGACACAAATAAATTAGGAATGGCTGATTATAAAGCAGGAAACACAAGTAAGGTAATTCAAAATCCATATACTTCAGTTCAAAATTCAGAGTTACATGCCATTTTCATGTTTTTTTTAGACTTTAATAAATCTCTTAATATAGTGACTGGTTTTTAACATACAGAAGGGGTTGTGTTACATACACAAACTGCAAAACTTATTCCTGATAATTCAGAATTAACTTTGCTATTCATGCAACTGCAACAAGCTATCCAGGACAGAAATTATTCACTATATATCACACATACTCATCCTCCTGCTGGATTGTCTGGGCCATTAGCAAAGGAAAAGAAGAAATTGATCAATTATTGATAGGAAAATTTCAACGTTTCATAAAAAACATCATGCTAATAGTAAAGGCTTGAGCCAGGCAGTGGCAGCTCTTGCTTTTAATCCCAGCACTCAGTAGGCAGAGGCAGGCAGATCTCTTGTGAGTTCAAGGCCAGCCTGTTCTGCAGAGCAAGTTCCAGGACAGCTAAGGCTATGCCAAAAAAAAACCCTGTCTCAAAACAAAAACAAACATAGAAAACAACAGAAAGAAATAGTAAAACCTTAAATTGTTTCCCCATTACCTGGCAACATGCTAAAGAAATTATAAAAAACTCTCCTACTTGTTCTTTGCATAAGCAAGTTCCTTTACTTGCAGAGAGTAATCCTCAAGGTACACAAAAAATAAAAATTGGCAAATGGATATATTTCATTGAACAAACTTTTAAAAATTAAAATTTATTCATCATACCATTGATAGATACTCGGCATTTCAATGGGTATCTGCTTTAAGTTCTGAAAAGGCTGATTATAAGATTGCACATTTATTAGCGGCAAAGGCTATAATAGGCATACCAATGCAAATTAGTACTGATAGTGCCCCTGCTTATGTTTTCAATAAAATAAAACAACTTTTTTGCACGTTATAACATAAAACACATGACTGAGATATTTTATAATCCTACAGGACAAGCAGTTGTTGAAAGATCTAATCACACTCTACCAGACATCCTGTCTTCATATTTACTTACTTACTTATTTATTTAGTGTTTCAAGACAAGGTTTCTCTGTGAAGCAGTCCTGGCTGTCCTGGAACTCACTCTGTAGACCAGGCTGGCTTCAAACTCACACAGATCAGCCTGTCTCTGCCTCCCCAGTGCTGGGATTAAAGCTGTGCACCACCACCACCTGGCAAGAGATCCTTTTTAAACAGAAGGGGGATATGAGGACCCCAGGGATAGATTGCATAATGGTTTACTAATTTAAAAATTTGTAAATGCTAATTAAACAGGGACAACAGCTGCTGAAAGGTATTGGATTGTGGAATAAACTGCTGAATTGAGTCAGCCTGTGTAGTACAAGGATGTTTTAACATCAGATGGAAACCAGGGAAGGTGTTATGTTGGGGCCAAGGGTATGCTTATGTTTCTGCAGGAGACAAAAAGTTGTGGATATCATCAAAATTGATAAAAATTTGACATGAGCAAGAGCAGTCTCTTGGATGTTTGGCTGCTGATCTGGGTGACATGACTCTGGGGAAGAAAAGATGCAAAAGCCTTTGAAGTGGATGGCTGATCCTCCCACCTGGGGACAGCTTAAGAATTTGTGTGACAAAGAGGATGTAATAGTTCAACTTCCAGAGGAATCTTTAAGTGCTACAACTTTGTTCCTTGCTATGCTGTCTGTGGTAACTGTACAGGTTATGGGGACAAATCCTACATATGGGGCCTATATTCCTAATCCTCCAATTAACATAGGAGTAAGTTGGAGAAATGTGGATATTCTTGTGGTACTTAATGAATTTTCTTGGCTACCTGGTTCTTACAACAACCAAGGACCTGCTAAGCCTATGGAGGAGGGTAATGAAATCACAAATTATACTGTGGGAGTGCAAGGAATTCCTATTTGTATGGGTAATGGAATTCAATGTCTAAATGTAACTTTCAATTGTGGTTATCTGTAGTTGGTACTACCCAGGATTATCATAATAAGTTTTGTATGCTTCATACATCTGGCTTCAGAGGACAGAAGATAATGCTACTAGTTCTACAAATTTGCCATTTTGTGCCATGTGGGTTAGCGACAAGGAATCTGCCTGGGTACGTTAGCAACAATGTAAGAGTGAGAACCCTGGAGTGCTTATTAATAATCTCTCATGGAGACATTGTTGATTGGAGCCTGTATGGCTTCCTCAAGGAAAGTATTCTCACTCAGAATTGAGATGGCACAGATATAGTTTGAACTGAATTTTTGAAATCAGGTCTACTGTTAATGAACCTATGCATTGGCATGGTAAGGGAATGTCAGGTCCTCTCCTGCAATTTGGCAGTTCAGTTCAGACTAACTTGTGGAAATTAGTAAGTGTCATCTGCCCTCTTAAAGCATAGGAAAGAAAGTTAAACATCAAGGATGATAAGTATTCTTTGTCTTTTAGATTAAATAAAGTTACCTCTTTATAGCATGTATACCATTACTTTATTTGTTACTGAGAAGGTCTGGACAATGGCAGCCTAATAATTATAGTATCACTTGTGAACACTGTACTCTTCATACCGTGTTAATTCTAGTAAGTATCTAAATGTAGCTCTGAAAGTTCATACATTCTTAGAGAAAGGCTGGAAATCTGTTTAGTAATGAAGTTGTCGAGGCCATGGGAAGACTCTACTGTGTTGATCCTGGTACAGAAGAACTCATCAGATGAGTTATTAGACTCATTATTAGACTAGTTATTGACTACTAGTTATTAACTACTAGTTAATAGACTAGTTATTGCTGTCATTACGGGAATTATTGCATTGACTGCTTCTGCCACTATGGCTGGGCTGGCACTTCATGAGGAAATTCAAAGTGCTGAGTTCGTTAGAGATGGCATAAGCATTGTACAGAACTCTGGGCTCAACAAAATAACATAGATCGTAAGATAGTTAATGAAATATCTGATTTGATACAAGCTGTTACACTATTGGGAGATCTGTTAGAAATATTGGGGAAACAGATGAAGTTAAAATGTGATTAGCATTACATGTAAGGTTCAATAATAGCAAGCATGACTGGGAAAAGGCTAAGATGAGTTTAATGGATCACTCCAATTCTTCTCAAATGATTTGTGATTTACAGCAAGAAATTAAGGAAACTTTTTCAAAAACTTTCCTTACCTGATGTGACNGGAAGGGATGTTCTGGAAAGCCTTATACATCAGCCTCATTCAATCCTGTCCATCACTCTAATAGAGCTCTTGTTCTAGCCGCTGTTATCCTTGTTCTAGCAGTAATGACTTTATTGGCTTTTAAATGTATTTTGGCTTATTTGCATAAGATTGTAAGACAAAAACTATAGAGAAAAGGCTGTGTTCACCATACAGCTACACATCCTTCAACACAATTAACTGTAGTTTAGACAGAAGGGGGAGAAGTAACTAGAGATCCCACAGAGGGCTGCATCTGGCTTGAATTCCTCAGTATTAGCACCTAGGCTTTCAACTGCCTTTCGTGCTCGTTCCTTTTTGTTTGAAATGTTTATATCTTGTCTGAATCCAAGGATTCAGAGACTTTGCAAAACTTAGTTATAAGAGGACTTAGAAAACCAAGTTGTCTCGTAGCTGAGAATTCCTTGGGCAAATGGTTCCTTCAAACATCTCCAGATAGGAGGTTTTGGGATGCAGAAATTGACTCTTTAAGAGGTGTAAATTATATAACAATAGAAAAGGATTTTTGCAAAGCAGCAGGCAGTCTGTTCAGCAGAAGCTGATTCTGCTGCGATTTGCTAAGCCAAAATTCATCTTGGAGTGATCCTTTTCTTCAACAAACTCAAAAAATAACTCTATATTCTACATATTAAGTAGGTGAGTTGTGCATTATGTGACTTGTAGCTTATAAAGCCATCAAACATAATAATTAAAGTTGCACAAAAGAGGCACAGAGCCTTCATCTGTGTTATGACATGGATGGTACCACTCAAAAAAGAAAAAAAGGGTGCCTTAGAGGCCCACAAGATACTCAACGTGAAAGGTGATAGTGTTAGCATTTTGCCCTTGGGACTCTTCCTGTGTCCTCATGTCATCTTATGTGAAGTCCCCTTTAACAAAAATCTCTTCCTCCTTTGCTCTCTCTCTTCCTTCTCCTGCTAGAGGTAGCACATCTCTCTCTCTCTCTCTCTCTCTCTCTCTCTCTCTCTCTCTCTCTCTCTCTCTCTCTCTCTCTCTCATTCTATACCTCCTTTCTCCTTGCCTCCATTCCCTCTCCCCTCCCCCCAAAATAAACTCTTCACATGGATTTTAGTCTGCCATGTGAGTAACTTTCCACCATGCCACATGGCTGTCCTCCACATCTGCATTGTGTGCCTCAGCTGCCGTGGGTCACCTTGGTATGCCGTATCATTACATTGGTGCTGTGTGACTTGGATAGGCCCTCCTGGCAGCCCCTCAAATGCCAGGATCCTGGACCCAGTCTACCCACAACAGGCTCTGGTTCACCACTCCATCCACTAGTGGCAATCACGTATGTTTCAGTTGGATTGTTACACCCCCTACAGGATCCCTGACCTTTTCCTGTGGATGAGACTCCTCTGGGAGGTCAGTTTTCGTTCTCACTGGCCTCCTCAAAAATCCTGGTAGCAGGTGCCGAGACTCCTAGCTTAGCAAGGCTAAGCTGCCCCTGGTTAAGTATGGCAACGGCCCTCTTAATGGTTTGGTTCTCATTCGTTCTCCCTCCAGCCCTGGGGACACCCCCAGCTACAGGCTGCAGTGACTCCTTTCCCCCTTCTCATCCATAGAAACCATGATTTGGGGACATTTATATCTTCCGTGAGCGATCAGGGCCTGCCCCTACTCCTACGTGGTCTTTCATTCTTTTCCTTCTCTCTTCCCTCAAATCTCTTCCTCTAACTCTGCTGCACATGGTATGTCTGCTTGGTTGCATACCTTGGCAGGGCCCGCCAAAAGGTACTTGCTTACCTGCCTCTACCCATGGCAGATCTGCTCCTTCCCACCTATAACAAGTCTGCTTTCTCATTCACCAGCGGCTTTGCCTTCCATTTAATACCGCCACTTGGGTCTCTGGCAGGGCTACCCACCCCTGACCATCTGCCTGGATGTGAGACTGGCTTCGGTATTTTTTGGGCCAGACAGTCAAGGAACTGAGAAAAAAAAATTCCACTTTCTTTCTTTTCCCTTCCTTATGACTTAGATTTACCTATTTGGGGAAAAAAAAAAAAAAAAAAAGAAAACATGTTTTGAGCAGCAACCATATGGCTCTCCTCCATCTTGACTGATGACCTCATCATGATGTAGACAACCACGTGGCTGGCAGTTGCAGTGCCTTCTCTGGACAGCTGGCTGCCCGACTTGGTAGTAGCCACATTATGGCTGGGAAATAAATTTTATTTTAAGTTGGTCGTCTGACATGGTTTCCCAGGAAAAGTTTGTACACCTTTCTGTTATATTAAAACTAAATTGTTTGCAATATTAAAACTTAATTTTGCCTTATATATCTTAGGACCACTGCTGAAGACTGGAAACTAAATCTTCTTGCTTTTGTCATCATTGGTAAGCTGTAACTAATTGGGAAAATTGTATACTCAGATTTAACTTATATATGCTCTCAAAGTTAAGCCTATAGCCAATAGATTTCATTCCCCCAGTCCTCAAACACCTTTAAAGATCTGAGAATATAAATAAGGTATTTGATAAATGATATCTATCTATCTATCTATCTATATCTATCTATATATATATATAGATATATATATATAGAGAGAGATATTCTCTGATAGAGTTTCTGGTCCTCCAAAAGGGATTTCTCAGTGGGTCCTTTTCTCAGAGTTGGGCCACAGTCTGACTCACAAGTCCCTTTTCTCCTGTTCCCATTCAGCCCTGGGATCTTTCCCCTGTCACTCTTCTTTGCCTTCTCAGGAGACAGTAAGTCCTAGCCTTATGGAAGCTGCTCACATATTGGAGACTGTAACCTGATAGTCAGCCATTCATACAGGCAGTCCTCAAATGCTCAGAGATCCACAGAATATGGCATTTAAATTGTTGAACAAAAAGCTTATTATATCAGATAGAGACTCCCAGATCCTAGCAGTGACCCAAGGTCTCCAAAGAAGATTACAAGGCACCACGTCTCCCCCTGGATTATAGCAATGCTGACCTCTGGCAAGAAGCCCCAAAGTGACACCTGCCACCAGGACCCGGCCAAGACTGTGGACAAACAGCAGGACATCAGAGAATTGATTGCACCCCTTTTGCCTAGACAAAGCAAGATCAGTCTTCCCTATGTCCCTCTTCAATGGGAAAAATTTCTACCTTTTAGGCCTGGCAGCTGAAGATTGATGGTGTTCTGATACTTCTGCCTCCAACGATGTGGAGACCTGGGTATGGCTAATTGGGTATAGACTGGTCCCTGTTGTTTTTAATAGATTCAAAAGCTGCTTGGTCTGCACTCAGATATGATTTATCCTTCCCAGATCTCTGATTCCATTTGAGGACCAGGCTTTGCTTCAGCTGCCTTCTCAGTTCTCTATATATAATTCACAGGTCTCCCTCTCCTAGGGCTACTACTAGGTCTAGACACAATTTACCATGTTACTAGATCAGATAAACTCACAGAACAGATTTCAGTGTAACTTTTTATTATTGACTGCTCCTGTAACATCCCGGTCTTGGGACCCCAAAGAGACCACCAGAGATGCGAACTCTCTGAAATGCAAAGGCAAGATTTATTAAAAGCTCATACAAGCCACGGCAGGGATCCCGTCAAGCACATCGGTACAGTGGAGGCTAGAGGAGGTGCCCCCCCCCCCGTTAGTTCAACTTTTAAAGGCAAAAACCACAAAGTTACATTAATCAGGGGGGTTCAGTATGGGTACAATTCTGATTGGCTTGGGCTTAGGGACTTTCCAGAACTCGTCATCTGAGTTTTGCTACCAGGCCGGGTGTTTGTCAACGTTACTTTTTATGGCCCGTCTCCTGTATTGTGACATTCGGCCTTTTGAACAGCCTGACTTTGTACTTTCAGGTTCCTGGAACTTGTGTATGTCAGCAGTTCTGGGAGACTGAAACCTTAGGCCTTGTTCTAAAATGGAGTTAAGGGATTGCTCAAAAATGGGGGAGTTTTGACTCTTCACTCCCAGTACCTCCTGGTGAATGAGATAAAGAAACAGCTTTAAGGTTGTTTATATGAAGATAGGAAAGCCGTCTCACTTCTGTTCACTTACACATCCCTCTCAGATCTGATGATGTTTAGGGAAGCCCCCCTCCTCCTTCACTCACTCAACTACTTCCATCCAGTAAATTTCCTCTAGTTATAGATTTAAAGATGTTTCATTGGACTGAAGCCAGAAAATGTTCATGCCTTTTAACCAAAAGCCATAGCCTTTTGCTATGACACCAAGATGTAAATCTGTTCTGGTTATCTTGCAGGTTCCCAGGAAAAGTTCTTCTGCTCTATCAAGAAATCTGGTCTGATGAAAACTAACAGTCTCCAGAGCCCATTTTGACCCCACCCATTTTTGAACATATGTTGAAGTTTCACTCCTCCTGCCAGACTGGTGTCAAGGCCAGTCCACAGGGGTCCTCCAGATATGTCAGCCCCTGCACCAGCTCCAAAGATGTCAACCATCAACTGAGGATGCCAAGTGAGCAAATCCTGCAATCTGCCTTCTCAGCTCCCTCAAGGAACAGACACCTGAGGACTCTATGATGACAGCCCACTGAATGCTTCTTCACTCACACCTCCTGCCATGCTTGACCCAGACTCCCAACTTCCCCCTCCCTATTTTGCCCCTTGTCAGCAGGAAGCAGTCTCAAGAATTCCTTCAGTGCCCTCATCCCCCACACTTGCTATCCATAACTCAACATTTTATAATAATCAAAACAGAGGAATTTTAGGATTCTGTACCCACCTTTGGGACCTGCCCGACATCCTCACATCATCTTATATGAAGTCCCCTTTGAGAAAAAACTCCTCCCCCTTTGCTCTTTCTCTTCCCCCTCTTGCCAGAGGTAGAGTGCACCTCTCTCTCTCTCTCTCTCTCTCTCTCTCTCTCTCTCTCTCTCTCTCTCTCTCTTCTTCCCTCCATTCCCTCTCCTCTCCTCTAAAGTGATAAATCCACAGGAGTCTGTTTAAGAAGTATTAGGGAAATTTATTAAGGTAAACTGAGGAAATATACTCATGAATACAGAATGGAATAGACAGGTGAAGTTGTCCTCTCATCTGACCAGGAGTGAATCCACCTCGCAGGCAGGAGCAGGGAGAATATGCATGTGACCCTTCTCCCTCTCCTTTTAAGTGGTCATGTACAATGGCAGGAAGCACCGCCTCCTTCGAGCCCTATAGCCCAAGATCATGGGCAGACCAAATACTACTACATTTCCCCTTTTTGTCTAAATAAGAAGGTTCTAAATTTAATGCAAACTATATACAATAAGAATGATTGTCAAGTATTGTCCAGGAGAAACAAAGGGTAATAACATAAACAAAAATGGAACTAAAACCAACAAAAATAACATCAAACAAGAAAGACATGCTAAATGTCCAGAAATGTTCAGAACATGGGTAAATGGCAAATTACTGAGATTACTCCAATAGCTGCCCTATCTTGAAGATTCTAACTCTAGTATAAATATGTTCTAGCTAGGATACAAGAAGACTGTAACTGTAACTATCTAGTCTCCAACTCCATCAAAGACCTGAGAAGGAAAATAATAATACCTGAGAAAATGGAAAATGCAAGCAATCAATTTCCAAAAATCTTGCAAGAATAGACATAGACAGCCGGCAGCCTGGACAGTCACCTGAAGTTTCTCAGCATCATTGGGGCATTCAATTTGGCTACAGGCCTAGAATATCTAACAGATCATTTTCAGAAGCAGGAATTTTGAAAGATCATCTTACCCTGTCTTGGCAGAGTTCAGTAATCAACTTTTCCTTGTGTCCTGCTACTCCAGAAAGGACAGCGTTCATACTGTCAGCAGTTGAGGCAAGGGCACTTCTTTACCCAGTAGGCCAAAAGAAGACAAACTTCCAAACAGAAATGTCTAGAAGCCCAGCATTCCCTCAGGATCAGATTGGTGCTGCCAGGAGCAATTGTGTCTCACCTCAACAAAATTCTAAGTTATCAAAACATTTAAATGCCATATTCCCTAGGTCTATGAAGTGTTTGAAGATTACCTATCTATCTGACATATGTTTCTGTAAATTTGGAGAACACAACTAACATAACTATAGAAATGACAAGCATGGGTGACCAGAGTTCTGTCAGTCTTCTCTATCTAAATAACCTAAGGACTAAGACTTCACATTAACAAGTTAAACAGTCTATAAGCAGATGTACCATATAAGGACAATGACCTCAAAATTGTGACAATACACAAAATATCTTAAATAGAGGTAAAAATGTGTAGTATAATATGTGATATGACAACAATATCCTTAATATGTATCAATATACAAAGTACCCTATACAGAAGTAGAATATACACACAGTATGACAAAATACAATTTTACATTTTTATCAACACATAAAATATTTCAACCAGGAACAGAAATATATGTACAAGTATAGTTTTGTATTTGTATCAATATACACATTATCTTAAATAGGAATATAAGAATAGTTTACATTGATATCAAATATATAAGAATCCATATCAGTGCAAGTTATCCAAGGCTGATAGTTTGCTAAATCAGTTTACTAGTGGATACAATAATCTACGTTAATATACTATACCCATCCATTCTCCCTTTTTCTTCTCTAAAGGAGAATTCTGAGTCTAAATTTTATTGTTCCACCCCCAACCCTATAATCATCCATCCATAACCCTGAGAAAAATGAAACCTTTGGGAGAGGGGCATCGTTTTCTTAAAATTGCTTCCTGCTGTTTAGGGGGCAATAGTATCTCTGTGGGGTCCTGTAAGAAAGCTTCGATAGTTAGGTCTCAATAGGGCTAGAGGTAGAGTCTGTAGCCAGTCTCAGAGTAATGGATAAGATTGTCTGAGATTCTGGCTAGAAGTATAGTATGATGGACCATCTCATCTTAGAACTGTCCTGAAGAGTTTTCAGTCCAAAGCTGATCATTGGGTAATGTTCTTAGGTACAACAGCATCTTTCTGGACAGAGTAGAGTTGTTGTGGGGCCTCATTTTCCTTCTGGAAACTTCATAGATTGCTATTGGAAAGACTTGTTTTTCACCGGGGAACACTTGAACATTATTAATATCAAAATGCAAAGTTTAGATTTACAGTGGATTGAGAAGGGATTCCCAGAAAGTAAAGACAAGTATGGAAAGAAATCTTGACAACAATGATCCCTAAATTACTGGTTTTCTTTTGTCTCAGTTGGCTCTTCCAATATGAGATAGAGTCTCCTAATTTTTCTTTTAGCAATATGCTTGGGTTTAGAGAAGGAGAGAGCCACATTCCAACTCCAAAGCCAGCTGGATTTATGATTGAATCGGGACCACAACTATTCTAGAGTTAAAGAGATATAGATGTTAGGCAGTGAGATATTACCCTGTAGAGTATATTGGTACCAATAGGTTCTTCCCTTCTGCTGTAGATGTCTGGGTATCTAAGGCCTTATGATCTCTTGAAGATGGGTATTCCTATTATCCTGTAAAGACAAAAACAAAAACAAAAACAAAAAACAAAAAACAAAACCCCCAAAACGAGAACCCTGCCCTGACTCTTGTTTGTTGAGTTTTTCTTACAACTTGTAGAGTTGTCACATTGGTGGGTGGATGAGCTATTACTTCTCCTCATCAAGGGGTTTCTCCTGTTCGAAGTGAAGTTTTATTAATATTATTGGTATCCATAGCAAAAGCCCTCCTGCAGAAACAAAAGCAAAACCCCTTCTCCAACATAGGACATACCCTGGTTTCCATTCCAAGGTCAACACATCTTTGAAGTAAACCAGTTGGTTTAGCTCAGGAGTTATTTCTGTTGTGCAATGTCTTTCCAAAGCTGTTGTTCCTTTCTCATCAGCATTGAGAAAATTCAAGGTTAATAAAGCATTATGTAATCTGTTTCTAGGAGTCATTGTTACCTGTTTCTGTTTATTTAGCATATCCATTAAAGTTTGATTGGATCTTTCTATAACTGCTTGGCCTGTGGGATTGTGTGGTGTGCCTGTATCATGCTTTATATTGTAATAAACAAAAACTGTCTCATTTTATTTGAGACACAGTCAGGAGCATTGTCAGTCTTAATTTGAACAGATATTCCCATGTTAGCCATAACTTCTAATAAGTGTGTAACCACAGAGTCAGCCTTTTCAGAACTCATAGGAAATTCTGAGTAGGTGTCAATGGTATGGTGTACATATTTTAACCTTCCAAATTCTGCAAAATGAAAAACATCCATCTGCCAAATTTCATTTCTTTGTGTACCTTTAGGATTACTTCCTGCAGGTAATGGAGTTTTGGCTATGGAAGCAACAAGTAGGACTTTTTTTTTTTTACAATTTCCTTGGCTTGTTGCCAAGTGATGGAAAAGTCCTTTTTCAAACCTTTGCTATTTACACGGTGTTTCTTATGAAATTCTGAGGCTTCAAGCACATTACCTATTGACAACTGATCAACGTCATCATTACCTTGTACTAGAGGACCTGGAAGATCCATATGGGATCTGATATATATATGATATATATATATATATGATATATCATATATATATATGATAGACCTACAAAATATAATATATAAAATATATATATGATGTATATGATAATATATATGATAGATCTACAAAAAGTTAGACCCCAGAAGGTACAACCCAGAGAGATTGTATATGTATAGAATGTTCCCTATTTCTGATGAATTCCTGTAATTGTATAAATAGTGAAGTTAATTCTGTATTATCAGGAATAAATTCAACAGTTTCAACATGTAAAATAACTCTCCCTGCATATTGAGAGTCAGAAACTATATTGAGAGATTCTTTGAAGTCCATCAGTACCGTAAGAATAGCATACAGTTCTGCCTTTTGTACAGAATTGTAGGGGCTTTGAATCTCCAGATTTATATCCTACCTTTCACGATTTATTTGCCTCACTTTAGAATGTGGGGACTCCAGAGATTGGTTTTTGTTGTACAATGTGAGGAAGGACCCATTCAGTTCTTTTTATGAATTCTATTCTCTTGCTTTGGGGATAGCAAAATATTCATTATCTGTCCATAGAGAGGAAAGGGACTACAATTTCTGCTGGGTCCATTCCTGTCAACTGACAAAGTCTTAATTTTCCTTTTAGAATCAAATCAGAGATCTTTTCTACACAAGTATTTAACTTCTTACTCGGTTTACGTGGTAGAAATATCCATTCCAATACAATAACTTCCATCTGCATCAAAATCCCTCTAGGGGAGTGTCTAGAGGGGAATACGACCAGAATGCAGTTAAGTTCTGGATTCACATGATCCACGTGTGCCTCTCATATTTTCTTTTCTACTAAAGCCAATTCCTTCTCAGCTTCAGCTGATAATTTTCTTGGACTATTTAAGTCCCTGTTCCTCTTTTAGGGTATTGACCAAATTTACTAGTCCATCTTTAGGTATTCCAATGATGGTCTGTAAGTTGGAAATGTTTCCTAACAATTTTTGAAAATCATTAAGAGTCAGCAAATGATCTCTCCAGAGTTGTACCTTCTGGGGTCTTTTTGTAGATCTATCTTATATCTCAAGTAATTAAAAGAATTTCCTCTTTGTATTTTTTGCGGAGCAATTTGTAATCCCTAGCGAGGCAAAACTTTCTTTACTTCTTCAAACATGTCTTCTAAGGTACCTAACTTTGGATCAGCGAATAAGATGTCATCCATATGATGGTAATTATAGATTGTGCAAATTCTGCATGAATTATTTCTAATAGCTTTTGCACAAAATATTGGCACAGGGTAGGGCTATTTAACATTCCCTGTGGGAGGACCTTCCATTGATATTTCTTGACTGACTGGGAATTATTATAAGTAGGTACTATGAAGGCAAATTTTTCTCAATCCGTTTCTTGTAGAGGTACAGTGAAGAAACAGTGTTTTAAGTCAATAACTACAACAGGCCATTCTTTAGGTAACAGAGAGGGTAAGGGCATCCCATGCTGTAAGGAGCCCATTGGCTGAATTACTTTATTTATGGCTCTCAGATCTGTCAGCATTCTCCATTTACCAGATTTCTTTTTAATAACAAATTCAGGAGAATGCCAAGGGCTGGTAGATTCTTCAATGTGTTGAGCATTTAACTGCTCCTGAACCACCTCTTCTAAAGCTTGTCGTTTCACTTGTGTCATAGGCCATTGTCCAACCCAGACAGGTTTATCAGTTAATCATTTTAAAGGTAGGGCCATTGGTACTTCTGAGAGTTCAACAGCAGTTGTACTCTGTTTATGTACAGTCTGAATTGTTGGTGGCTGTTTTTTATAGTATCTTAAAATATTCCCAGAACCATGAATTGGTCTATATTCCACTCCTGAGATTGGAGAAATTTTAATCTGGGTATTCCATTTCTGTAACAAATCTCAGCCCCAAAGATTCACTGCTATATTTGCCACATATGACTTCAGCCTTCCTCTTTGTCCTTCTGGCCCTATGTATTCAATCCATCTCAAACTTGGTTTTACCTAAGATAGGGTTCCAATCCCTAGAAACTAGACATCTACCTCTTTAAGAGGCCAATTTGGATGCCATGATTTTGGTGTAATTCCAGTCACATCTACATCTGTGTCCACTAATCCTTTAAGGACAATGTTAGTAATTTACACTTTAAGCTTTGGTCTTTGTTCATATGGAAATCTGTCAAAATATTCATTTTATGGTATTTTTTGGAATTTTTGATTCATCTATCAAAGTTGCTCTATCATCCAGTACAGTATTATTCTTTACATTAGTCACTGGGTTATTTAATTTTCCTCAGAAGGAATTTCCTCTAAAGTGATTGGAAATGTTCAGATGACATTCAATTTGGGGACCTGCAAGAGGCTTCCTGAGGCATTTCCCACCAGTAAAGGGTTGCCTCTTATGTCTGTTATTGATCGACATTCATTGGTAAAATGTCGGCCTCTGCCATATCTTCTGCATAATTCAGAAGGTTAGGGTCTCCTGTTTGGATTATTTCTAGAAAAGCATTGCTTGTAGGAGAACTTGTTTACAATTTCTTCTTATATGACCTGGTGTACCCCAGTTAAAACATTTGTTACCTTGATGCTTCCTTCCACCTTTGGAAATCACCTCTCCAATCCAAGCCTCATTACCATAGTTAAGAGACTCAACACTGTTTGTATGTTGAATCCATTCTTCTAAAGGTGCTGACCTGACCTTTAAAGGTGTAAGTATTCTTTTGCATTCTGTATTAGCATTATCAAAAGCCAAAGATTGTGTTAATACTTGTCTTAATTGTGGGCCTGATATTGTCTTGTTTACAGCCGTTGTCAGCCTTTGTCAAAAACCAGTCAACAGTTCTTTTGATCCTTGGAAAATCTTCATATATAGCTCAATTGGTTGCCCTGGTTCTGGAATTTTTCCCCAGGCATTTAAAGCTGCTGTATGGCATAGGGATAATGTATGCTCATCCAAGGTAGTTTGTATATAAATCAGCAAAACAGCCCTCACCAGGAATTTGATCTTGGGAGATCTCAAAACCTCTGATTTTCCCTTGCTGTTCAGGGACCTTAGCCTCTTCTCTAAACCAGCTTTTCCATTGTTACTGCTGGCTTACTCTAATACAGATGAAATTAACTGATTCCAGTCCTCTGATAAGATTCTATTTCTAGAAGACTACATATTTAACATCTGTTTTACATCTGTTGAATGTATTCTATAGGTGATTACTGCTTCCTTAAAATGTTTTAGATCTCTCATATGAATAGGTTTCCAGAGATTTTCGATTTCAGGATAGGTATCATCTGCTGGCTTCTCATGGATGGTGAGAGGATAAGCAATTTTATAAGAGCCACCTGGTGATGTTATTACTTGTATGGCTCTGCCTTTCTGCTTATTTGTTCTTTTATTATCCTTACTGAGAGACTCCTCCTGAGCTTGAAATTGATCAACTACCACCTGTTGCAGTGTTTGAACCCCCCTCTGTTGTAAAGGATTCTAGAGATTTCATGGAATCATACAATTTTTTATGTTCATCAGAAACATATGATTCCACAGACTTTATTCCATTGATTAGCAATGATCTTCCCTCCTTATAGATTATCTGAATGGCATTAATATTGCTCTGAAGATTTATTGTTTTATCTATTAAGTATTCATATTTATTATCAATTGAATTCAATCTGGTTGTCCAGGTATTATTAACAGACTGAAGTCTTGTGGTATATTAGTGGATTCCAAACAAAGAATCCTTCTATTTAAGTCCTGTATCAGTCCCAATAATGTCTCATTTTTGCTATTATTATTAAGCCAATTTTTCAATGATATGAGATGAATCACTATGCTAATTGCTATTATGGTGGACAGTATATACATCCCAGGAAGGTCATATATGTCCTATAATATTTCACTCATAGTACAAAGAAAAAAGTTTTAAAATTCCTGAATGGTGAAATTGTCTGCCTTTTTTTGAGAAATATTCAAAATTTGTAAAGAAATATTTTATTAATTTATTTATTAATCAGTTTAAAGTGTAAAATTATCAAGTAATTTACCTCATAAAAAAATCCTCAAAAGATTGTCCTATGAGTCCAGATGTTGCCCCTGTAATTAATCAGGTGAGATAAATGGCTGGTTCCTTCAATGATTTTTGGATGTAGTATCATTGCTTGTCCAGTAGGTGTCACCTGTGTAGCACCAAAACAGGCCTGATGCGAGCTGACTCAGGCTCCCTGAATGGGCTCCTGTGAATTAAGCACTCACCCAGGCAACCCCCACCTGGTATCCCTGAGTGCCAGCCAGAGCTGCTGGCATCATAACAGATGAGGCAATACATCAAATGAGCAATTAGAAGTGCTGCCTGGGACACCTACAGACACTCTGCAGAACAGGCTGTGTGTGCACTCTGTGGCGGCTGCACACAAAGTGGTGGTAGCGGCAGGAATTGCAGAAGATAGAGATGGCAGCAGGTACACGGAATGGTTTTAAATATAAAGGAACAGTCTGCTGGTAGTCTATGCTCAGGCAGGAGTCTGGGACCCAATCCGGCCGCTACAAACATGGGAACTAGAAAGGCGCCTAGCATAGACCCTTGCTCTCTGATGCAGTGCCCTATTCACCCCAGAATGTGCTTCTGGCAGCGGTTACAGCTCGGCCTATGGGCTCCACTCACAATGACTGTATGCAGGCCGTCATTTGGGCAGAGGTCACGCAGGTCTCAGGGGGTTTCCCCAGTCTCTGCAGGGTGGGAAAACTCAACAGAAGCCACCCATGTACGTTCGGGTTTGGTCATGTGAGTAGCCCCAGGAGGGGTGTGTAGGGTTCAGATCCACGTGGTCGGGTGCCAGAAAAAGGAATAAATCCCCATGAGTCTGTTTAAGAAGTATTAGGGAAATTTATTAAGGTAAATTGAGGACATATATTCATGAATACAGAATGGAGTAGACATCTGACCAGGAGTAAATCCACCTCCCAGGGAGAAGCAGGGAAAAAGGGCATGTGACCCTTCTTCCTCTCCTTTTAAGAGGTCACATACAATGGCAGGAAGCACCTCCTCCTTCTGGCACTATAGCCAAAGGTCATAGGCAGGGCAAACACCACTACAATCCACCCCCCACCCCAACC
>LZPO01036289.1:0-14014 GCA_001675575.1 Neotoma lepida | reverse complement strand
GTTATGAGATGCTAACAAATATTTTAGAAGAGAGAAAGTGGATAGGTTAGGTTCCAACTTAGTAGAGTTAGAAGAGCTGAGACATGATGTCTGCAGAGCTCGAAGCTGCAGTGAGGCAGCTGTTGTCCTCTGCAGGACTCAGGAAAGATGGGGAGATTGAAGCAAGAGAGCTGAATGAGACAATGATGAAAACTTAAACTATTTGAAACTTTCTGCCCATCCCTATCAAGGTGGGCATCTGGAGGCTTGCTCCACAGAAAAATTAAATCAAGACACTCTGTAATTAGTGATGACAGGTGAGGCCAGAGGCCAGAGCGAGTCAGCATGCTAGAAATGGGGATGACATTACATTTTGCATAGAGATGGTGAGATTTCTAAGTCCACTACTGAATTCTCAGCTAAATTACAGACACGCAATGTGTTGCATTGAGTCATAGGTTTGGGAGATTTAATCTGGCAAGGCAAGGACTANGGTGGTTATTAATGTATTACCAAATTGCAACAAATACAGCAGTACAAAACACCATTTTCTTGTGCTGATGGTTTCTTAGGCCCGTATTCAGGCCCCACACATACAGTCTACATGGGGACAGCTTTTACCTGCTTCACAACACCTAGAGGCTCAGTAGGGAACTGTGAGGCAACCCCAATAATGAAGGACAGAATCCTCTAGAAACATCTTTAAGCACAAGCATAGTGGCTGATGGGATAGCATAAGGGCTGGGTTCTGCTGGGACTGCCAATTAGAGTTCCTATGTGAGGTCTCTTCACGTAGTTTGAGGTTCATGTGATAATCGACTTGTTCAGCAAAAAAGGTGGAAGCTTCCTGGCCACCTACGTGTGTCATACTCTGTCACTTTTGATGTTTTGTGTTGGCATGCAGGCACAACAGCGGCATGAGCACATTCTCCACAGCAGAATCTCACACTATTTATAGCTACAGGCCGTCATGAGAGACACGACCAACTAGTCAAGGAGCTACTTCTGGAAATTAAGGCAGAAGGGAAATNCAAAGCCAGACCCACTTTAGTTAAAGGGCTACTGAAAGAGGAAAGAAAAAAAAATTTTATGTGAGCCTGCTGGTTCCTGAGGTTTCTGTTACAGGCCCGGGCCAAATTTAGGGGCTTCCTCGAGGAACGCCTGGGGCCCTAATGGTGGGAATGGATGAGATCAAGTGAACCTGTGGAGTCCTAGCAGGAAAAGCTCAGTAGCCCTTGGTTGGACTCTGTCATAAGAAAGCAACCAGGGCCAGATGTGGTGGCACTCGCCTTTAACCCCAGCCCTTGGGGGGCAGAGGCAGTTGGATCTCTGTGAGTTCAAGGACAGCCTAGTCTACATGGTGAATTCCAGTTCATCCAGGGCTATACAGTGAGACTCTATCTTAAACAAAAAAGAAAACAATTAGGGAAGTTTAAACATTGGTGAAACAGCACTGGCNGTAATATTTGAGGAACAATAATGGTATTTTTATGTTTAAAAAAGAGTTTCATTTGTTACAATGAGTTCTTGTGCTGGGGATTAGCTCAGTTGGTAGAATGCTTGTCCAGTGTACATGAATCCCTGGGTGTGATTCCCTCCCTAGTACTCCATAAACCAGGCATGTGTTGCACACCTATAATCCCAGCACTGAGACGGTAGAGGCAGAAGAATCAGAAGTTCCGGACGATCCACATCTATGCAGTGAGTATGAGGCCAGCCTTGGCTACATGAGAAAAGCATCATCCACACCAACACAGTGAGTATGAGGCCAGCCTTGGCTACATGAGAAAAGCATCATCCACACCAACACAGTGAGTATGAGGCTAGCCTTGGCTACATGAGAAAAGAATGACAGTGAAGGGAGAAGGGGATCAAGGCATAGACTAGCTAGAGGTTGGTAGTTATGGAAACCAGTCATAGCCATATGGGAGTTCTTTTAGTATTTTCTCTCCTTCTGTGTATGTTTGTAACTTTCACAAAAGAAAATATTTCAAAGCTTACACACAAACCCATACATGCATGTATGTGCATGCAGACGGGAGCTAACCTCCAGGCAAGATTTGCTGTATTTCATAGGAATGAATAATTTACAATAAATCATAAAATATTTGCATTTGTCCAAGTCAATTTTTTTTTGTAGAAAATTGCGAGGAGGACGTGGCCTCGTGTCCATGCCTCCTGGCTTCCTAACACTTCCCTGCGTCATGGGAGTCAGCACAGCAGCGGTCTTCACTCTCTGATGTGCCATAAGCTACACAAACTCTTACCTTCCATATGCATATGTGAACACAAGCAAAGGCAAATTTGGGGTGAATGGTGNGTGGGCTTGTTTTCATCTGAAGGCCTCAGGCCTCAAAGTAGCCATTGCTGTACTCACATGACAGTTACATTTCCCCATTCTTACTGTTAATTCAGCCTTCAAACAGTTGAGGCTGACTCCTTCCTCCAGCTGTCTATCAGACCTGCTCTCTTGCTGTGGCCCCACTTCTTGGCAGGGATGTGAGCACAGCAAAGGGTCTGCTGACCTGTCTTACATTGACAATTCTTCACGACCCACAGAACAGTCAGTGTTNGTGCTCNTTCCCTGTGCCTCTTCTCTTCTCTCCAGTTCACAGCTGGCTCANGTTTGTGTTGTCCATCATCCGCTAGTGGAATGGTACCAGCCCCAGGAAACTTTCCTCTGACATAAAGAACTCATCTTCAGGCCTCTGTGTTCCAGCTGCTCTCTAAGTCTGTCTCTTTTGGATGAAAGCATTCACATTGTATTTTCTATCACACATATTGTGATAATCACATACTGTGATCTAGTTACAGATCTTGTTCCTTCCAGAGACTGTATGCTCCTTGGCCACTGGATCACACTCAGTTCATGACCAGGAAATGTCTAGTGCTGGGCAGGACATGACACAAGAGTAAAGTAAACACTTCTTGAGTTAATGAACCAAGGCTTCCCACATATCCCTTGTGAATTACTTAAAAGAGGAAAAACAAACCCAAATTAAAAACCTGTAAATACTTGCCAGGTGTAATTTATCATTCTCCAGAGGTCAATTAGCTAGACAATGTTTTGAATGGTCCCTTCCATTGCCCTTCTGCTGACTGGAAGGAGAGAGGTGTGTTTCAGTTAGTTGTTATTAAAAATTCTCCAATATTATTAACTACCTTTCTGGAGATGAACNTAAGTCCAGACCTAATTAAAGTGTTCCCTCTGAATGACGGGTAAAGGGGCCTCCATTCCTCCCTGGATTGGTTAGACATTCTCTTCTGTATTAAACAATAGAGGCAGAACTGTTGTCTCCAGCTAGTATTTTTCTTAAAGAGCAGGTGTTCTTACCTTTGTTTAAAAAAAAAAAAAGAAACCCCCCAGAGCTAGCCTCCACACCATGCCTGGAGTGCAACCATCCATACACTGTACAGTCCCTGAATGGGGAACTTGGACTNAGAACAGATGGATAATTAGGGAGAATATTCTATTGAGAGACTTTTGAGAAGNAAGTGGGGTATTCAGAACCAGGGAATGGCGAGCAAGGACCACTTGGCAGCAATGGTTGCTCAGTGGAAAGGGAACTCCTTTCTTTTTAATAGAAGCCCTGCTAACCTCAGTGATTAAAAGGGACTACCCTGGTCTTTGAAGAGGAAGACTAAGTCTTTGTGGGTTCATGTGATTCTTATTTTAATTGGAAAGCTGTTTTGCCTAAAGTATAATAGTGATTAAACAGTTCTGGCATTACATTTCCAGATGTAACTCGGTAACTGAGGCTGGACTTGCTCCCTTAACCCAGAGTACAGGAAACTGGATAGATGNGTATGTAACAGCTTTGCTCAGATTTTGCACTGNAGTCCATGACTGTGGTCCCTGGAAGAAGGGAACCACAGTGTAGATGTCCCAGCACCTCAGCTTTCTGTACTTCATGGATGGCAGAGCATCAAGGGAAGTCTGAACAGAACCAGTTGGTCTTGTCTGGAGGACACAGAAGGCAGAGCCATGCAGAAAAAGTGCATGGGAAGCCTACAGAGGGACTCACTTCAGCCTGTTGCTGCAAAGCTACTGTGCATGGATCATTGAGAGAATGAAGACTCCTCGGGTGAAGCAAGGGACCAAGAACAANCGTGTAGAGCACTGAAATCATCGAATGCATCGCTGATGCTTGATATGGTGGTTTGAATGAGAAATGTCCCCCACAGATTGATATATTTTAACACTTGGGGCCCTGTGGGTGGTGCTGTCAGGGGAGGTTAGAAACCCCTAGGAAGTGCAGGCTTACTGGATGAAGTACATCACTGGGGGCAGCGGGGGGCGGGGGCGGTTCGAGTGTTTGTAGTGTCACCCCACTTTCAGTTTGTTCTGGTTTTTGGTGTTTCTGTGAAAATGTGATCAGCCATCTTCCCATTCCTGCCACTTGCTGCCATACCTCCCTGCCATTATGGACCCTACATTTTGAACCATAAGCCATGTAAAAAATTTCCTTTTATAGATTGCTTTTGGTCATGGTGTTTATCACAGAGACAGAAAAATAAGTAATGCATCTATTAATTTGCTTCCATCTTTTTCCCCATTGGGTAGTTCTTTACAGCAATTACAGCAATTCAGTNATTGTTCTTCTATCCTATCTAACCTATTATCCTATTTGATCTTACATTCAACGTTGTTTGAGTGAGCTTTATGTGACTGGCATTGTCAATCACTGGGGACTTACATAAATAGGACACAGCCTCCCTTTCATAGGCCTGGAGCTTATTCCATGACGGCTTGGTGGAAAGCACACAGTGCATGTGGAATCATACCACTATGAATTAGGCACCAGGAGAGCACAGCTCACATTCATGTGGCTGTCCACATTGGCTTCTTGGAAGGTGACACTTGGGCACCTTTGTTGTGGAATATTACTTAACTATGTAAAGATGTGTTACATTTGTTTGTATTGTGGAATATTACTTTAGGTAAAAATGTGTTACATTTGTTTATGCTGCATTTGTTTAACTATGTAAAGATGTGTTACTATTACACCTTGCCTGCCTAAGGCACGTGATCAGTCTGATAAAAAGCTGAATGGCCAATAGCTAGGCAGTAGAGGGATAGGTGGGGCTGGCAGTCAGAGAGAATAAGTAGGAGCAGGAATCTAGGCTCAGAAGAANAGAACAAGAGAGAAGAGTGAATGAGGGAGAAAGAGAGGGACACACTTGGGGCCAGAAGCCAGGCAACTGTCAGACAGACAGACATGAGAAGTGGGGAAGTAGGACATAAAGAAAGAAAGAAAGGTAAAAAGCCCTGAAGCAAAACATAGATAAAGAAAAACAGATTAAAACAAGAGCTAAGACAAGGCCAAGCATTTATAGCTAATAACAAATTTCCATGTCATGATTTGGGAGCCGGTTGGTGTCCTAAAAGAGAGCCTGCTACACACCCCCTCATCTTTGTCATTAAACAAGATGAAGCCTTAAAATAATTAGGGTTGGCATGATTTTAGAGGATTAATGTTGTAACAAATTGGATGATCTCTCTCTCTCTCTCTCTCTCTCTCTCTCTCTCTCTCTCTCCTTTTTTTTCTGTTAACGCATTGCGAATTCATGGAACTCATCAGTGACCAGGTTCCTCCATTGGGTAATGGAAAGTTAATTGAAATGGCTACTTGTGTATTCATACCCATTAAATATTGCTTTTTATCTCTGGTTTCTTNNGATGATGAATTGAATATATACAGAGATTGTTGCCTGTGGATGCCTCTTTGCATGTTCAGTTAGCCAAGGCCAGTGCCTACACTGGCCCTGCAAAGGCAGATGGGAAGGGAAGCTATATGTTTAGATGCAGAAGTGGACTGCCAGCCAAATGAGGGACAATTCTGAATTGTGCCTTCTTGTGTCAAAGTTTGATGGTCACTAGGAGTGTGTGGCTCCCAGCCAACTTTACAGTCCTACAGCAGGTATCCAAAATGTTTGTTATTTCTTAAGAACAATTTCTAAACCTATGAAAATGAATTCTTAGAAGGCTAAGGAGTTGGNTCAGTGGGTGATTACTGTGAAACAATCTTTTTGTACACTGTAAAGATGTGTCTTTGCCAAGGCACCTTCTGAATGGCCAATAGCTAGGCAAGAAGGTTAGGTGGGACTTCTGGGCAGAGAGAGAGAAGAGGAGATGAATGTAGGCATGAGAGAAATACCAAAGGACANGGAGAGGAAATGGGAAGTGCAAGATGGAAAGGTAAAANACCATGAGGCAAAATGTAGATTAATATGAATGGGTTAATTTAGGTTATAAGAATGAGTGGGACAAGCCTAAGCTATAGGCCAAGCTTTCATAATTAATAAAAGTCTCCATGTCATTATTTGGGGCTGTTGGAGGAAAAGAAAGTCCAACTACGGGTAATGTGCTTGCTATGAATGCAGATGGACCTGAGTTTGGATCCCTAGCATCCATATAAAAAGCTGAGTCTGCCATCTCATGCCTGTAATCCCATTGGGGGGAATCCCAGGATAGGGGATCCCAGGAACTCTCTGGCCAGCAAGCAAAGTTTCAGATTCAATAAGAGAGCATGCCTCAGAAAATACAGTGGAGAGTGACTGAGGCAGACACCAAATATTGGCCTCTGGTCTCCACACAAGCATGCATTAATGTAGATACATCTACACACATACTTGCACATGCACGCACATGTACACACACATACACACAAATTATGTCTTGGTGAATACATTTAGAAAGTGCTTTAAATTTAAAGTTAAATGCATTTCTAGGGCAGGTTTTGTTGGAGTGTTTTGAATTTTGATACAGAGAGATAATGCAATTCTCAAACTTTCAAACTTCAATTATTTATTTTGGGGTAATGTCCCCCAGGCTAGTATACTTGGTGAGGTAACCAGGGTCATAATGAGCAAGCAGCTTTGCTGGAATTTGAACACAGGCTACTTGGTTGGAAAACACACTTGTGACCACAGTACTCTCTCTTCCATTTTATTTTTATTTTTTTCTAAGAGATCTTGCTTATATAAAGACCCACAGATCACACTAGGAAGGGAATTCTTGAGATAAAGAGAACATATTTTGCTGGGATAAGACCTAGTAGGCCCTAACTCTGGGCCAACTCATTAGAGACAGAGAGCAGAATGTTGGCTGTAGAGAGTAGCCAACATGGCTGGAGACACAGTGCTTACGGTGGACTTTTTAAAAGCTCACTTTGCCATGATTATGGTTGGAACTTTCTACCCCTCTGCTCAACCTCAACCCAGGAGTCCTGGTCCTGCTCTGCAGATGCTTTGATCTGTAACATCTCCTGCTTCCCTGCTCTGCAGATGCTTTGATCTGTAACATCTCGTGCTTCCCTGCTCTGCAGATGCTTTGATCTGTAACATCTCGTGGTTCCCTGCTCTGCAGATGCTTTGATCTGTAACATCTCGTGCTTCCCTGCTCTGCAGATGCTTTGATCTGTAACATCTCGTGCTTCCGGTTTGCTTTTTTGTTTGTTGGCAGTCTCACGCATCTCAGGTTGGCCTCAAACTTTGTACTTAGCTGAGGATGGCCTTGAACTTGTGAGAGGTTCTTGTCTCTGCCTCCCAAGTGATAGGATTATAGACATGCACTTCCATGCCCTCCTTATATGATGCTGGGGATTGAACCTAGGGCCTTGTGCCTGCTTGTCAAGATCTCTTACAACTTATTTCCACGCTCAGCTCCTTTGTTCATCCAAGTATCCTGAGCATGCATTCCATGCTACAGTTTTTAAATTTTTCTCTCTTTCTCCCTATCCCTCTCCCTGCCTCGCTCCCTCTCCCCTGGGTGGTATGCCGTTTGTATGCAGGTACCTGTAGAGGCCAGAGGANGGCATCAGATCCCCTGGAGCTGGAATTATGGGGGATGATGAGTCACTCAACCAGGATGCTGGGAACTGAGTCCTGATCCTCTGAAAGAGCAGCAGGTCTCATAATCACTGAGCTGTCTTTCTGGCCCCATTCTACAGGTTTTAAATGACTATTCATTGTGTGATGAATTATCTACCTTTAAGGAGCTAGCATAGAAATGTTCTCATGGGAAAAAGAAAGGATCAGGGCTAAATAGATGACTCAGCAGTTAAGACCACTTACTGGTCCATCAGAGAACTGGAGCCCGGTTCCCAGTCCCCACGCTGGGTGGCCATCTAGATCCAGGTACATCCTGACTCTTGACCACAGGGTGGTAACTACCAATGTGGTATGCTGGCTTACTCTGGCCCCAGGGAGGGAGACTTAGGGGGCAGATGATTCTTCTTATCCTCTTTTTTTTTTTCTGAATAACACACCTGTAATGCATCGAGGATGGACTTGAGTTTGGATTACTCTCTCATGATAGCAACAGCAGATTCGCAGTGAACATAGACCTGGGCATCATCCAGGCCATTAGAGGGACTGTAGACTCAGAGAAAATAAGCAGCTTGCTAGAATTTATAGAAAGGTTGACACAGATAAAGTGTCAACAGTTCACTCTCAATTCCAGATCCTATATATACCTCAGAAAGGAGTTGTCAAGAGCTACAGAGTATCTTACTTAGGACTTTGCCATAAATTGACCAAATACTAATCAATAGGGGGGAATTCTCAGAGAACTTTAAATAATTGTTATGAGGTATCAACCAGCTTGAAGAAAGCAGAGCCTGTTTCAATATTATAACAGAGATACTTAGCAAATAGATGCAAGCAACTAAAGAAAACAAATACATATGCTAAAAACAACAGAAAGCATCAGTGGTGTGGTGCGTAAAACAGGAGAATGAGTTCATGAGCTCACAGCACAGGTGGAGAGGAACANAGAAGAAAGAATGAAGGGAACAAATGCCAGTGGGAGCCTTGGGACACTTAGTATGAAAGGAGCAAACACTTGGCTTATGAAGGGCTTGAGAATGCCACAGTGGCAAAAGCCTATTCAGAGAAATAACACAGAAAACATCTCCAAACTAGAAAGAGCACAAACAACAGGACAGGAAAGCTCAAAGGTCACCAGGCAAACTTAGCTTAACCAAGTCTCCCTGAGACGTTTTAAAAGAGTTTTGAAAAAGAGATGTATGTACACAAGTGTTTTGTCTACATGCTTGTCTGTGCACTACATGCTGGGAACTGAACCTAGGTCCTCTGGATCAACAGTAAGCACACCTGACCACTGAACCATCTCTCCAGCCCCTGCCTGAGACTTTGGAACCAAGTTCTCAAAGGCNAAAGATGAAGTTCAAGAGAAAGGAGGTGGCAGCCTAGGGCTTCTCAGCAGGTGTTCATACAGCAGGACCAGTATCAGGAAACTGCAACAGAAGAAAAAACAGCAATACAGATGTGATAAAGACAGTCCTAGAACAACAAATGCTAAGAGAACATGTTTCTACCAGGCCTGTTTTACAGGAAACACTAGAGGAAGACCTTCAAACTGGAGGAGAATCAGTGAGGGAGAAAGAACTCGGAAGGTCTTAGCATGCAGCAGAAGAGAAGTCACACACATAGAGTCCTCCAGCTTTACAGTGTGGTACATAAGCAACATTGTCAGTAAGAAGACTAAAAACAAAACTACTAAAATACTATAGCTACGTTAATGTGTTAGGAGATAGGCAGCATACAAATATGTAAAATGGGAGAAATGGAATGACAGTGGACATGTCTTAATAGTGCATCTTATCTTGCATTTATTTGCTTTTGTTTATATCCTTATGTTCATGTTAAATTGTTCTCATCTTGAAATAGTTGATTATATTCAAAGATATTTTAAAGCCTCATAGTGATCACCAAGTGTATTAGTTACTTTACTGTTGCTGTGATAAAACATCGTGACCAAGACAACTTCCAGAAGAAAGAGTTCGTTTTGGCTTACAATTCCAGAGGGATAGAGTCCATCAAGGCAGNGAGGCACAACAGCAAAGTGGCAGGCATGGCGGCAGATGTAGGAAGCTGAGAACTAACATTTTCAGCTATGAGCATGAAGCAGAGACAGAGCTGAAAGTGACATCNAGCCCCCAGTGACATATCTCCTCTAGCAAGGNTGTGCCACCCTAAACATCCTTAAACAGCGCCATCAACTGAGGACCAAGTGTTCAGATGCCTGAGACTATGGGGGACATTTCTCATTCAAACCACAACACAAAGAAATTCCATTGGTAGACAAACCAAAACACAGTAAGGAATCAAAACATACTACTGTAATAGTTCACTTATCCACATGGAAAGACCAAAAGGGAAATAGGGCCACTACAATAAAACTAGAAACCAAGACGTGATGATTAGTGCCAACTTACCTCTCAGTAGTTACTGTGAATATCAATGGATTAATTTACCCAATTTGATTGACATAGAGCAACTTTGGGGGATTAAGAAAAACCACCAGACCTAAATATATGTTGTTTACAAGAAACTCACTTCACCTGGCAGAGCACACATGACCTGAAAGTGAAGGGATGGCTCGTAAAAGAGAGCGAGGGTGACTACACTTAAGTTGGATAAGCTGTACTACCTTGTTCACGGGTTAGGGGCTGGGGAGATGGCTAAGTGAGTACAGTGCCTTCCACATACGCATGAGGACCTGAATTCAGATCCCCTGTGCCCACGTTAAAAGCTAGGTGCAGCAGTGCACATCTGTAATCCCAGTGTTGGGGGTTGGGATACAGAGACAGGAGGAGACCTGAAGCTTATGGCCAGGCAATCTAAGCAAATCAATGAACTCCAGGATCAGTAAGAGACCCTGTCTTGAAAACTGAGGAGATCCAAGAAGGCACCCAGTGTCAACCTCTGGCCTCTGCACTTGCAAGCATGTGTGCTCACACCCTCATGAACACATACATACACACACCATACCAAAACTATACCTTATAAAAGGATCAATTCAGCAAGAAGAAACAATTCCAAATACATATTCTTAAGTGACTAAAATAGTATAAGGAGAGTTTGATCCCATATAATAATGGCTAGAGACTTTAATAACCCATTTAAGGTGCAGAGAGACTCAATCAAGACCCAGCAAAGTTAAACTGTGCTTTTCACCAAATAGACCTAACTGGGATCTACAAACATTTTGTCAGAATGTGTCTAAGTACATGTCATCAACACTTAGAGTTTTCTCCAGCACAAGCCACAAGCTAGGCCACAAAGTGTCTCAATAATTTATTTTTAAGTGGAGACAAAGCAGAGCAAAGACAAGAAACATTATAGGCCTCAGTATTCAAACTGAAATACTAGACAGGTCTCAAACAATTTAGCCTTTCATCTCAAGGGACTAGAAAAGCAAGAGCAGTCCAAACCCTGAATAGGTGAGAGGAAATGTATAATAGAGGCTAGAGCAGAAATTCAAATAAACAAATGACAAAAATGCAAATGATTGATGACAAAAGCTTATTCTTTGAAAGACAAATGGAATAAACTCTTTCTTAGACTTACTAAGAAAATGAGAGAGGAGACANATTACAATTGATATTGTACAAGTACAATGGTCATTAGGGATTATTATGAATGATCCCCAAAATGTAATAACCAAAAGGCATTGATGCATTCTTGAACTCAGACTCTAACAACACTGAGTAGTGAAGAGACAGACAACCTGGATGGAGCAGCAGCAAGTCATGATTTTTGAGTCTGTTCCTTAAATGCCGCCCATTCAAGAAGAACCTGCACCAGACAATTCACTGCTGGGTTTGACCAAACATTTCCAGATGAACCAGAATCAGTTCTTCTCATATTATTTCCATTAAATAGAACAGGAAGGAATATGACCATTATTACCTTGCTAGTAAAGCCAGATGAGACTACAACAGGAGAAAACTATAGACTAACATCCTCAATGAACATAGACACAAAAATCTTCCACGAACACCATCAAACTGGATCCAGCAGCACATGGCACCAGAGAACATATTGGCAGACTGTACATCTGACAAGGGTTATGTTGTGATAGTTAGGGTAATTGTCAACATCACAGAATCTAGAAACACCCAGTAGATGGGCTCCTGGGTGTGCCCATGGAGCAGTATCTTGATTTGAGGGAAGCCTTGCCCACTGCGGGCAGCACCATTCCCTGGCTGGGACTCCAGGCTGTACAGGGGAGAAGGGAACGGCACAGCAGCAGCCATTCATTGTTTTCTCTTCTGACATGATGTGACGTGATGTAACGTGACGTGATGTGACCAGCTGTTCCAAGCTCCTTCCAACTGCTTCGCTTCCCCACCTGATGGATTGTACCTTGAACTCTAAGCTAAAACAAGCCCTTTCTTCTTTAAATTGGTTAATGTGATTTTATATTTTATGTATCAGTCACAATACATTTAGAAAAGACAACCATTGGAAGAAAATTGGACTTAAAAAAATTAATCTTTCCCACTTGTCAGTTAGGATAAAAAACGTATTGGTGACTTTCACATCTTCTGATTATGCAGCTCACTGTTCCATGGGGAATGGTTAGTTAGATTGTTGAGCAGCTTACAGCCTAGGTGACCCCCCAGGCATCTAGAATCAGCAAGGCTGTAAAAAATTCAACAGTGCAGCAGGGCATCATAAAGAGATCAGAGGCGCCCTCATTCAGCTGCCCCAGTTGAGGTGACATTGAAAATCGTTCCTTTCCCTTCTCTCATCATGAAACTGTTTTCATTTCTGAGGACTTGGTTAATTATAGAGTGGCTATTTTAAGGTTGTTTCTGCCTACATGATGTTTGTGTTTTGTGTATTTTCCTTGGATGAAAGTCAAACTTCTCCTTGGGTACTTGAAATCAGAAGTCAAACAGGAGCCAACATTTGTTTGGTGATAGCTACAGAATTTGATTTCATTAAGCTATCGTTCTGACCCTTGGAGTGGTACCATTACTTGAATTTATTTCACATGACCTGAGGCTTGGACTCATCACTTTGTTTGTCCAAAGATAGACAGAAGGGTGTTGGGCAGGGAGGTATTCAGAACTACATGTCAGAGCCCCAATCCAGAATTTTCTACATAAGCTAGTATAATCCTTATGTTAGTCTATTTTCCAAAACACCAGAGAAAATCATCTTAAAAGGGAAACTGAAACCCAGTCCTCTCTGCAAGGGTTACAAATGCTCTTAATCCTAAGCCATCTCTACAGCTCTTTTGTTTAGATTTTTGAGACAGGATTCTTTTTTTATTCCAGGCTGGCCCCAAACTCATTATAAAGCCTTGAACTTCTGGTCCTCCTACCTCCACTTCCCAAGTGCTGGGATTACAGGCTTGAGCCTCTGCAGCCAGCCAGCACCTGGCTTTAACCATCCAGGCGGTGAAAGCGCCTACAAGTTATACTAGCAGAATGATCCAAAGAGAGAGCCTGCTCCCCAGCCTGGAATAGAGGCAGTGCTAGAAAAACAACAACGTGAGGAGTGTTATACAGAGTCCAGGTGGTGTCGACCACTAGGAACGCTGAGCCTTTAGCTGACTGCATCCATAGGAGCAAAGCCCGACAAAGCTGGCTGTGTTGATTTCTGAAGCGTTGGTATCTACAGAAGAGGCAGCTCTGGCTTTAATTTAAGTAGGTTAGTGGCACAGTCATCCACAAGGTCATTTCCAGTTCTTGAATTCTGTCTTTTGTTTTGAGGACCATGAGATGGGTGGCAGCACATACATCAGCTGGAGGTAAGCCAGGATTTTCCTGAAGAGAGATGGTTTCCTTTTCAATCCATCTTTGGAAGAACAGGATTTGCCCATGTGAGCTGCATTGAAATCAAAGAGCTTTTCTAAAGCTAGTTATTAAAATACTGCTTTTAAAGGTAAACACTCCAAAAGGACCAAAGCAATTCTGTCTATAAGCGTATCAATGAAATCTCAGTGTATGAAGACATCTGCTTTATGAGATTTAATAAAATCTAAAAATAGTATCTAATGTCCTGTCTGGAGAAAAACACCTGACAGAATTGTTTGACACTGAGTTCTCAGCATCGGGGGACCATGCATGTCCAGCTCCTGTTCTCGCTCTGTTCTGCCTAGTAAGCAGCTGTCTCCTAGGAAACGTAATGATGGACGTGCTCCAGAAATGGTTTCCCATAATTCTTCCACATTAGTGTAGAAATCGGCTAAGGCTGTGGAATGCAAATCAGTGAT
>LZPO01036288.1:8846-20092 GCA_001675575.1 Neotoma lepida | reverse complement strand
CATTATAAAAAGAGACACACAGCACACGTAGAGGGAACATGGGTCATGAATGCCAGTAGATACCATGCAACTTCTCTCCCAAATGACTCCTCTTGCGTACAAAATTGGTCAGACTTGAGAGGAAATCCATAATGTCTATACATCCAAATATTTCTATTCTTGTAAAGTATACTGGACTGGGATTCAGGATAACATGAATGGCCAGTATTTCTGAACTAAAAGCTGTGCAAATTCTGACAATNTTTTGGCTGAAGAGATGTGTTTTGGGAAAATCTCAGGAGCCACCTGCCAGTTTTTCTCAGTAGATTGGTGTGGAATAATGATTGTTATGTGTAGGTAGATAGTTTGGACAATACCATTCAGCCACAGTGAACATGGGGGTGAACCAACCCTTCAAATGTGCAGGGGACACCCATCTTGTCACATTATGTCCAGCACAGGCCTACTTCATCCAGCATGGCCCTGAGTAGCCCTTACTTAGGGAAGAATTGCCTTTATTTGTTCCTTTACAGTTTTTGCTTTCTAGTTTCCTTCTTTCTTTTCTCTGACACCTTTAATGATTAAAGGTTCTTCAGGTGTCTATCTAGACTCACTCCCTGAACTCTAGAAATATATGATCATTAAAGCACATTAAACCAGTGTCTCNTTTCTTTTCAGTGTCTCTCTAGGGAACCTAACTTACCAGGCAGATCAATGAGTTGTTTTTATTGTTCTCACTTAAAATATAGATTTTANTTCCTTAAAAAGTTCTTTAATATGTACTGCAGAGGACTGGAAATAACAGAGACATTTAGTAACTTCAAATTCCAATGGGATAATTGAGACTATGACTCTGAACAGTTTACTTTAAATAAGTTTTCAGTTCTCTATGTCATCCACTATTTTAAGTGCTTAACACAGTTTAATTGTGTAATTCACACACAGCTCCACAAGAGGGTCAAGTTGGTGATAACCTGCTCAAAGTTTTGCATCTTGAAGTGTGGAGTTAGCAGGAAGCCAAGGAATTCCGGCTCTAGATATGGCCCCAAAATGCCTCTTTTCAGAAATTTCATTTATTCATCTGTAAAATGGAAGCAATACTATCCACCGTACAGGGTTATTCTTGAAGATGAAACAGCGAAACATGGTGCTAGATCTATGTCTAGCTCTGACAGCCTGCCTTCACTAAACAGTAGTTTGCCTTCTCCTGTAGTCAACAGTGAAACATGGTAGGAGAGGAAGGTGAAGAGTTTACCAATGGATAGCAGGAACCTCAGTTCCACAGAGGATTTAAGAAATGTAGAATTCTTTCCAAAGTCTTTCACTTGGAATACTATTCATTGAATCTAACAGATTACNATATAGAACAGGGACTTCTTTGTTAAGGCCTTGGAGTTTGCCCTGCTTGATCAAATTCTCACATTAAAAAAGTACAGTTGACATATTTCCCTTAAAAATATTTACAATTTTTGTTCTGTAGTATTACCACAGCAACTCAATTACCACAGAGTCAAAGGCACGTACTACAAGCAAGAGTATTATTAAGCATCAAATTTTCCTTTAATAGGTGTCTTCAAAATGGAATTTCTTTCATTTGAATTTAGTTAGGGGTAGGATTGTGCTCAGAGGTATGTGGTCAGTCAGTATGTTCAAGGCCCTGGATTTAATTAGCATGATTAGAAATGACAACAAAAGAAATAAAATGATACTTATTTATAAATATTCATTATAAAAATTACTAATTTATTTTCAGTGTGGTGTATAGCATAGTAGTATTTTTTTGTCATTGTGGTTGTTTGAGGACCTATTCATTGGGACATGCTTGTGCTTTGGAAATGTGCCATTTTAGCAACTGAAATATAGTATTCTCATAAAGTCAAGAAAAGCTGCATATTGTCTCTTTTTTTTAAAATGTCTGCTCCAATAGATTATTTCTCTAGGTGAAAAAATGAGAAAAATTGACAGAAATTGTATGACACTTACATTATACTTTTTCAAAATCTACATTATTTATGTAAGATAATATAGCAACCATCATCCATTGTTCAATATTCATTTATGATACAATGGTGCTGTGGAACAAGTTTAATAAGTCATCTAAAACATAAAGGCATATTACATATTTATGAGGAGTATAGATTTGTACAAAGTAGGTNCGTTCTTTGGAATTAATTCAGAAATTTCCTTTGAATGTTATCTCTTAAGTTATAAATCAAATCTATAGCCCAAATAGCAAAATCCTTGGAAATGGCCATAATTTTAAATANTTCACATTTCAAAACTTACATTNNCCTCTTGAGAAATCCACAAGTGTGTCTTTCTGATATCAAAAGTGCATCTGTAGAATTGGAAGGGAAGCTCTGTAGTAAGGTCACCCTGGTACTCACTTATTTGATGGAATATTGAGTGGACAGGCACAAGGTTGACAATCTTCAGAGGTTCCTCGAGTGGGATCACCATAGAAACCAGGAAGACATTCATTGCAATATGGGCCACCTGTGTGATCCTTACAGTTCTGAGAAAGAAGTATACACCAGTTCATTACTTTGATTTCAAGTACAGCCATGTTACCAAAAATCGTTTTCCAAAGTTATTAGTGTGTTCCCGTCTAGGAGAGTGATTTCCCACATTAAATGTTCATTTTTACAACACGAAAAAATAGCACTNGAAGTTAATTTAATACTTATTTAATATTTAGCTTACAACTTCACACTAGTTTCAGTATAACATACCTAAAAGTGACAAAAATTCATTAAAAAATTTTCAATATGAAATTATTATTTCCTATTTTTATTTTCATAAGACGTCTCTCTCTATCTCATACTCTCTTTCTTTCTCTCTTTCTCTCTCTGTGTGTGTATGTGTGTGTGTGTGTGTGTGTGTGTGTGTGTTTAGGCATAAAGCCCTAATGGCATTAAAACTACTGGCTTAATAGGAACTGTACCTCATTATGTAAATCCCTTGGGATTTGCTTTCTTAGCTCAAACAGTAATTTGGAACTTAGTGGATGGATTGGACAATGCATTCCCATATTATGTCAGTGAAGAGACTATTTGACTCATAATTAAATGTCAAAAAACAATATAATTTAAACATACAATAGTATATAATAAAACTACAAAGTATGTAACTACTGCCTTTAGAAANTAAACAAACAAGCAAACAAAAAACCAGAAACTACATGCTTTTGCCATTTGTTTTAGGAAACATGTATTCTTCAAAAATAAAAATAAAATAATTTACTTCTTGAGCCCTTCATATTAACNANCTTACCTTCCTTGGGTTGGGCTGCATTTGTAGAAGTCACCAAGTCTGAGATTCAGGTGAACAATGCAGCTGACAAGTACAGAATTATCNCCAAGGCTTCCAAGAGTTCAACATGATTAGTCTCCCACGAAAAAATAAGGATGTTTATTTCCCACCAAAAAGTACTCATTACTACTGAAATATATTTCAGTGTAATAAGGATATACAATTAATAATTTTCCTGCATACTGAAAAANAGTTCATGGAACCCAGGGGTATGCAGCCTTTATTTTATGATCAGTAGAGAAATTCTGTGAGAGAAATAGCTAAAATATAAATTAACTTTAAACTGAGAGTATAAAGTTATTAACCTGCATGACCACTGGAATAGACTAAGTTAATGAAATTCTAAATATTATTTATTTTGATGTTTTAAAATCAGAGTGATTTCAATTACATTTAGTAAATGGACTCAACAGAAGGATGGGATTAGTAAGTAAAGATACAATTCTGAGAACAACTTATTAAAATTCCTTGGAGAGGTCAGGCTTGTTTGTTGAAAGATATCCAAAATATAATTTATTAATTTAACTTTGAACTTCCCATTCAATTCTGTGAAGTAAAGGAGCTGAAGTTCATTAACTGAGAATAAGTAGGGTTTTTTTTTTTCACAATAACTAGCATATTTATAAATGGGCTTTTCTTTATTTAAAATTCTTTCTCAATTTGTTTAGCAAACATTTTTAAAGAAAGCACAAATGTTACTCTTTCTGTTAACAATTATCACAAGATATCNAAGGAAAATGGGTCCATTTGCAGAAAATGGTTTTTCCTTTAATTGGGTCTTCCTGTCACTTCCTTTCACTTTCCAAATTTACCATAAGGCACTGATTATTTTCTTAAACCTAAGAAGTTGTTTATTCTTTGAAAAATTCTTTTCATATTTCAAGTTGACATGATGAAAATTTGATCTTTNAAATCTTTGGGGTTTTTCAAATAGGATCATTAAACTGATTACACAGTAACCAGGCCAAAATTAGAATTTCTGAAATTCAACTGAAAATCTTAGATAATTTGCACGTCTTCAACTACAGATTTCAAAGAAAAATAAATGCAGTGTGTTCCTTATACTTTCTATTTTTACTTTTCCTTAAATGGAAACAAGAGTAATCTTAAAATTCAAGTATATTGGTAATCAAAACTGAGACAATTGTGTTCCAGGCAAGCAACACAACGGAAATCAACACTGGAAAAGACAGAATTTTTACTCTGATGAGCTGGGGGTTTTCACAGGTAGCTTGCTATCAAAGCGACTTTTAAACATTGCTTGCAATTCATATCATGAAAATACTGAGACCCACACAGCCTTCCTACGTGGCTTGAAATACTCTCTGGGTTTTCTCCAAATGAACCTGAGTTAAGATGACCTTGTCATACAGATCCACTCCACAATAGAAGCCTGGAATTTGTTCTGAACCCCAAAGTGCTCATTTATAATCAGTTTTCAAAGGTAANCTACACTAAAACACCTTTAAAAAAATAAATTCCATGCCATGCCAGCATGCTGGTACACTCCTTTAATCCCAGCAAGTGGGATTTGCCTTTGGGGGGCAAAGGCAAGTGGATATCTTTGAATGTGAGGCCAGCCTGGTCTACAAAGTAAGTTCTAGGACAGCCAGGGCTACACAGAGGAACCNTGTCTCAAAAAACCAAGAAAATAAAAAATAAATCAATTTCATGTTCTGTTTGCTACTAGTGAAAAAATTCCCCCTGAATAATAAAAAGGAGATAAAATGAAAACTTGACTGATCAATAAGAATTCTTTTCATATACGATATCCTAATATTGCTGTCTGTGTAGATTATGTCAGAATTAATACATTCAGAATGGGAGCACAGAGTTTTCNGCACCAATACAGAGAAGTGACACTTGACGGTCTCCAGAAGAGCCTGTAGGATCATCTGCTCCCTCAGGAAACCCAGAAAGAAGAGACCCAGTCTGGCTACTAAGAATTCATGGTTTCCCTAAGATCCTTCCATCATTGGACTGTTGGCTTCTCTCTTCTTGGCCATCAAACTGTCAATAACCTGGTGGGCCCTGCCTACCAATTGTCTCCATTCCTATTCTCACCATTCTGCTGAAAGAAATTATTTTGCTCTGAAACAAATGGTTCCAACATATCATATCATNAAATGCACCAACTTCAGGATTTGATTTAATCCTAATGAACTAATTTCATAGAGTACCTTAGGGGAAATTATGAGGTTGGTAATGTGGCATATTTATTTTTGTCCTTTCAGGGTAAGTAAAGCAAATGAATGTTAGTTTGGAATTGGATATATTCTGCTGCATGCTAATAAAGTGTTTAAAAGTAGTTCAATATTTCCCCCAGAGTCACTTTAAAAGACTGTAGTATAATTAAAATGGAAATCATTCAGTCTTTTTATTTGTAAAATCGTCATTTGAAAAATCTACTGATCCACAAATTAGGGCTATCATGCTTTATGCTGCTCTGCAATTGAACAAAATCTTATGCAGAGAAAACAGACAGTGCACCAATAAACTGAAATGCCAAATTATATTGGAACAAAAGCCCTGATTTTTCACTTTGGATTTTTCCTAGTAGCATTTAAGTACAAGAGAAAGCAGAGAAATCAGCAAGAGGAATACAACATAAGAATTACAGACAACAGAGTCTGCCTTAAATTCTGCAGNGATGAGAATATGATATCCTCCCAAATTGGCACCATCTCAAATTGTGTTTTGTGAGACTAATGGCATGAGAGGTGTTCTTTCAAACTCCATGCCATGGNAGACAATATAAANCTAACATACCCTGGAGTGTCTGTTTAGAAGAACTCTCCAGGCCTCTAGCTACTTANCAGCACAGACAGTGCTCTGCACTTTGTGAAGCTTTTGTTTGGTTAAAAGTGCAGAACCAATNGTAGAAGGAACAATCTCACTGAAGATGTATTATATATATTTAATATGTTAAAATCTATGCACAACATTTTAATTAATCTCAATGCTCATAATTTTAAACAACCATATATAATATGTCCTTATTTTCCAAGTGAAAGAAACCTCTAAAGTATAAAAAAGTGAATTATTTTTATTGTAATGGTTATATTTTATGTTTTTTCATATTATGGGGATATAAATCATTTTATGTTTTAGAATAGTCTACTTTTGGTAGATTTATAGAAGAGAGAGAAACCATATATATTCATAGTAGATGTGTATCCCAGTCATTACTTACACTTTATAATGATATATTTGATCCTAATTCAGTTTTTAGGCAAATATGAAAAAGCACTTCTGCATCATTGCTAGGCAGATCACATATGAAACAGCATTCTTAGCTTCCAACTCAGTTCTGGATAAAGATGTTTGACACATCACTTGTTGACCAACATGTTCAAGGTTGCAAAGGCAGCAATAGAATTCCAGGGTTTGTTGAACAGATTTCAGCCTTGTCAATCAGCATCCTCAAGAGAGAAGCACTTACCAGACACTCTCCTGTGATGTCATCACAAGATTCTGCATGACTAAAGCACTGACATGGTTCACAGATGCCACCNAAAATAGTGCCATTGACTCTTCGGTGCCTAGGCCAACAGGACTGAAAAAAAAAAGGATAAGGTTTCAGTCACTTTTGAGTGTTTAAAGAAGAAGGAAAGTCATTCCCTTTTTCCTGATAATAGAAAATAACCCAGGTAGCAAACTCAGCAAATGTGCTTGTCAAAAAAGCAGAGTCATTANTGGAACATTACTACTGTGCTATTACTCCTGACACTGGGCCTTCGTACTGACCTTACTGTTATTGGCAGGTATGAGATTAGAGGAAGCATTAGTTTGGTGTCTCTTCTGAAATGGTAAAATAAAGCAGAGATATAAAGAATTGAAATGTGACAGTCTCAAAGCAAAAAGTACAGACAAGAAAACAGAAGGAAATGCACNGAGAAAGGCAGTAGGCATGACAGGAGCCTATAGAATCTTAAGGCTAACAGAGAACACAGTGCCATCANAGANTGATTCTCNGCACGGGCTCCCNTCCCCACATACCAACTNCCCTGNCCACCTTCACTTCCAGAGAATCTTTGGAATCACTTGGAAGGCATACCCAATGTTTCCCCTCTTTCATTTCAAAACATACCCAGTCANTGACACANATTCATAATTCATATATTTTATCTTAAATTTCCTCTGTCCTTCATGCTTTCTCAAATTTGTATAAAATAGGTTATGATTTATTTAGCATGTATTGCCTTGCTAGTTCATTTATGTTATTTGACTATAAACATGCTTATATTCACCACTGATATTTTTAAATGTGGAATAAAANTATTTGAAAAGAGAAAAACCATGTGATAATTGCATGGCAGGTTACCTGTGGGTCAGAACCTCACATCTACTATCACTATTCATTACATTTCCTTTCTGTATGGACTTCCACAGAAGAGATGAGATGTAAAAAAAATTGCACAAACATTGCTGCCCTCTGGAAGTTTATGATACCCTCAGGTTGCAATTGCATCTTGTGAGTTATTTACTATGTTTCTGGATGGTTAAATATGTCATCATANGTCAAAGAAAAAGTCCCTTTTCCAGTNGGAAATGGAACCTAGAGAGAACCACTGAAATAATAAAAACTANATAGAACCATGCTGTGTAATNTGGGAAATGATCCTTTTGCCTCAGGATGTGAGGAAACTTCCATTTGAACAACAATAACAAACATGTGAAAAATATCTACTANTATTTCTTATCTGAGAAGAAAATAAAATTCACTTTCCTCTTAATTTGAGCAGTACAGAGACAATAGTTTTAATTTCATGTCTCCTTCTAGTATGCTTTTCCCCATTCAAATACAAGTGATTCCTTTTCTAACGTATATTTTTCAAAACCAGTAAGCCTCCACAATGCAAATGGAGGTAAAATATAAGGGTGTTGACAACACAAAGAGATCTGATTTATTGTTCTCAAAGCGATCCTCATGGTATTTTCTTTAATACATGTTTTAAAAAAATAATTTTGAAATGTATTTGCATTAATCTTCTTTCAATAAGCATTCCAATTCATTATACCTTGCAGTGGTTTGAATGAAAATGACTCCCATAGCTCATAAGTTTGAGTATTTGGTTGCCATTTTGTGGAACTATTTAGGAAGTATTGGGAGGTATGGTTTTGCTCAAGGAGATGTGTTCCTGGGGGCAATGGGCTCTGATGCCGCAAAAGACCACNTGCCATTCACAGTGTGCCTTCTGTCTCCTGCTTGCACATTAAGATGTGGGCTCTGAGATGTTCCCGCCATCATGCCTTTGCTCTTCCATCATGGCCTCCAACCCTCTGGAGCTGTTAGCACAATTAAATGCTTCCTTCTATAATTTATCTTGGTATTGGTGNTTTTTCTTTCACAGCAATAGAAAAGTAATTGACACACCTTTTCCTTAGCTATGGAATTTATATTAACATCCATGGAAAAATTAAAACCNTTATACGTATTTTTCTGTGTGTAAACCAAGAAGCACCAAGGTTTANATCCACACCTCTGTATCCATTCCCCATCCAAAATTATAGAAACGGGGAGAACCGAGTATTCTAAATACCACCCTTGTGAAAATATGGTCTATTGTCTCCAGGAAAAATTATCACAAAAGACAAAACAGCAAAATCACCCTCACAGTGCTGTCTAAATTGAAGTTTGGGAAATGTGATGATGGCATAGAGTTTTTTGAGGGAGAGAGGAATCAACTGGGTCACATGATGGTGCTGACAGGTAAGATAAAACATAGTCATAGGATTTCATTTGGCTACCTTGAATTTGATGGCAAGAGCAGAAGCAGTTTTGCTTGAGTAGATATAAGAATGGAATGAAGTGTGGAAGATCACCAAGGAAGAAGTGGCATTTAGTTTTACTGAAAACAAAACAAAAATTTTGTATACCTGTTCTCATACATCCATTCTCAACACCTCTACTTATATCAGCTACTTAAAAATTGTATTTATTTATTTACATTGTGTTTGCTCTGCTTGTATGTCTGTGCATCATATGTGTGTCTGGTGCTTGAGGAGGCTAGAAGAGAACTGGATCCCCTGGGACTGGAGTCACAGATGGTTGTGAGCCACCATGTGGGTGCTGAGAACAGAGCCAGAGTCCTTTGGAANAACAGCCAGTACTTCTAACTGTTGATCTGTCTCTTCACCTTCAGTGATGTTTCTAGAGACCACATCTGAAATTCTTAGAACATTATCCTTTATGTCTAAGCCTTTAATCATCTCAAGTATATATGCTCATCAAAAACTGTCAGCTAAGTGAAAATATAAATAAANCTAGGAAGTGGTTAATATTAACTCAATTTTATAGAAAATAAATCATTCAGCCTAAACTTTTATTAATAGCCCACTTTGTTTACACTTCCTTATCTGTTAGAAAGACAAATTATAAAATGTTTGGGACAGAAGAAAAAAAATAAAGACTAGCCATAGAAATTTATAAGATGTAAAACAAAATGAGAGACAAAAAATAAATGAGAAAAACATTCTGAGGGCGCTGTTCAACATAGAGTAGAAATATGTGTGATGAGTCACAAACGTAAGAAAAGTATTTTTTCATTACTAGATAGAGAGGACATACAATCTACACAATCTATATTATTATAAGACTGGTTGTAATAACCCTATCAAACTCTCTATAGGCCAAAGTACTGTTGTAATACTAATGTATGACCTTGTTTATTTAAAAGGTTGTTATTTTTTACGCAGAATTGCCACTGGTATTTTGTTACTACAGCAGTTGGAAGTAAAATTTGATAATTACAAAAATAAAGCCCCCCAAGCCCCCAAACAAAAAACATCCTGAATCAACATCGTGACCCCCAAATAAGAGAGAATGACTTGGTAACAGTCATTGATGGGCTGTTGACTGGGCAGTTCTCACAAACCTAGGACTGAGTTCACTCATCTTTGAACATATCCCAGAACATTAGTGATAACAACTCTAGAATGACTGGCGCTNAGCGCTAAGCTCAGTNCAAAAAAGCAACCAAAACAGGTCAAGNTCAGGGATGGAGAATATTATATCTAAGGGGAGGAAGTTTTGATAAAGACTTCAGGGGTTAACAGAGGTTAAACAAAGAAAAAAGAGGAAGTCCAGAGTTTAAAAATTCATTGCTCTAATTTGACTAACTTGATCCATTTCAACATATCAATTATTGGACTAGGAGTCCTGGAAGCTTTTATTCTCCCTTCTACTTTTCTTTGTTCTTTCCNNGCTTGCACACGTATTTCTTCCTCTCCATCATNACTTGTTAAATTCTCCATGAGGTTCTCCCAGACATCTCCCTCCACTGAGCAGNTNAGCCCTTTGAATGATTATCACTGTTACCTCATATACTGCCCCCTTAATTATAGAGTGCTGTGATTCAATTTTCCAGTGGGATTTGTTCTGTCTACCTAAACAGGTTGCTAGATCTTTAAGGACAGAGATTATACTTTGTACTTATTGCTAATTTATACAAATGAATTTTAAAAATTTACTAAATATATAACTTATCAAAAATATTTCTAAAGGATAAAAGAAAGAAACCAAACAATTTGACAAGCCCAATATTCAGATGATTTTATATTCAATGGGCATTTAGTATAAAAGTTGATGGGGAGAACTGAGAATAAAGTGGAACTATATTAAAAGCAAGAATAGAATGAGGGCATTTATTATTCCAACTGAAATAGGAGTTTAAAGCTTCAAAGGGACCTGCCTGGTTTGAAATCAAAACTGGAAGACTTGTAATAAAGGAATATTTTATCAAGTACAGCATGTGTTTTATATGTAAAATCAAATTTGAGTTGACATAACTAATTCATATCCATGATTATTTTTTCTCTTATCTCTATAAATTTTGGAAAAGCAAGTACTTCAATGAATTACATTTAGTTTCATTTCTAGACAGGCAAATCTCTACCCAGTTTAAAGAAAACACATTAGTCATGAACATGACTTTAAGCTCTGTGTAGCCTCT
>LZPO01036286.1:0-22043 GCA_001675575.1 Neotoma lepida | reverse complement strand
TTTTTTTTAGCTCTCATGTTTGAGCAAATAAATTATTGTGTGAATTACTGAAAGTCACACTTCTGCCTCAATGTTTTTCTATTTAAAAAAATAAACCCTTGTTTTTTTTCTTGTATACTCAGCCTTTGTGAAAGGGTTAATGTTTAAGGATATAAACTGTATAAAATTAAACTTTTTAAGGAAGTAAACTTAAGGGAAATCATAGTTCCTGGTCTTTCCTTACTTCCTGTATGCATTTTCCAGATAAATGCATTTTACTTCAGTGACCAAAAGCTCTTTGAAAGGTAGTCACTGTTAGTGCCATTGGATGGGCAATTTTAATGGTGACACACTTAAAGGTGTCCTTGCTTCATAAATAGACAATTAGGACACCTAGATCTATGATAAGACCTACAAAGGATAATTGGTTATATATTCAGGAGGACTATATTTCACAGATTATTTATATCCAGGAGATGTTTGAAATAAGAAACTAGTGTAAAGGAATGTTCAGATCCTATTTTTTTTAAACAGATGACAAGAACTCTTCCCTTTGACACCATTTCATTTAAAAGCACATACACGCACATATTACAGACATGAAGATGTGTACACAGGGTAGTTGGTGACCAAAGTGTCATGAAAACCTTATGGTTTACACAGTCCTTGTTTACATATTACTGCCTCTTCTTTCTTTTCCTTTTGCTTCATTTTTCAGTAGACTTCATTGAGTTATGATTTATATGCAGTAAAGTATAATTTTTTGGTATATGGTTGTGAATAGTTATAGAGTCTATTTAAAAAGTTTGCCTCGTTTTGTAAATGGACTTCTAATTGAAGTTGGACAATTCTCTATATATTCTGAATGTACATCTTTAAGACATACAATTTACAAATGAAGTCAGTTTTAAATTTTCATTAAATATCACAGCATTGTATGCAGCTTTATTAAATACCTTTAAATGTTAGGTACATCTCTTGGAAACTGTTCCAGGAAGTTGTCTTTATATACATGACTTTGTATACATTGAGCATTTGTTAAATACAGATGGAGAATATTGTGGCACCCTCAGTCCAAGGATGCTTGAATTTTTAGAGTTTTTTGCAGTGACCATATATGTGCTTTTGCAGCAAGTGAACAGAGGGTGCTTTCTGAGGTTTTAATGGTTCAAAAGAGAATTTGATTTATAAAAGCTGTAAAATGGAATTTCAGCAAGTAACGTTGTAGAGGCAGTCATGGCAGAGATGGTGGCTGCCACAGTGTGGTGCTGCTGCCTGGTACTTTATAAACCACATACAAAAGATATCTTTTAAACTTAGTATGGACACTATTATAACTTTACTTTGATATCAAACCCAGGGCTTTTTACACATGCCAGCCAGGCATTCTACCACTGAGCTACAGACCTCATCCCAAGAGACCCAACTTTTAGAATAAGTTTGCTCATTTCTCTTTTAGCTTATTGCTCAGTAATTGGCTGCCTTCAAAATCTCTTATGTGCATTTACATTGGTGAAGTAATTTGCATTACTTCAGAGACTGTGCCAGAGGTGCACCTAGACCAGTTTGCCACCAGACCTTGAAAGCTTTGCATCTGATGGACATTTGCAATCCAGAGGAAGCTCCTTAAAGACAGACATGACAGATAACCAGGGAGGTCACCACTGGACTTTGTCTTTTGTAATGAGTCTTCAAGATGGGGTTAATTTCCTTCAGTTACTCTAGACACGGATCTAGTAAAGTGTGAATGGCATCAGTCTGTGCTTCCCTCTCTTCTGTCTCTGCATCGACAGCGTAATTAGTCTTGTTTCCTGACTGTAGAGGAACTCACAATTTACTTTAAGAATCACTTTCTCTGATTTTGAGGACGCTGGGAAACGAAGCGGAGAAAGGACTCAACTAAGGTTCTGTTGCTTCCTATTTGTAGTTCTCATTTGTGCTCACATCTGGGCTAGCAGCCTTTTTAGAAAGTGTCAGTGTCTTCATTTATAGATCACATTCTGGCTTTGCCTACAAAGCATTCCTTGTTTCGTCAGTGATAGCAGGATTCTAAAGTGAGGTCTGCTTCTATTGTTTTCCCAGATGTCTGTTGTCTGGCTTCATTTTAAACTGGGCTATATTGTATGTGCAACTCACTCTTTTATTTTGTTGTTGGTGTTTCCTTTTATTGAAAATAGATTCTTTTCTCATATATTATATTCTAGTTATAGTTTCCCCTCCCTCTGCTCCTCCCAGCTCCTCCCCACTCTCTCTCCTCTCCAGACTCCCTGTCTGTCATTAGAAAAGAACAGACTTCTAAGAGATAATAACCAAACAAGACAGAATAAAATATAATGGGATAAAGCAAAAAACATCATTTTGAAGCTGGACAGGGCAACCCAACAGGAGAAAGAGTCACAAGAGCAGTCACAAGAATGAGACACCCACTCACTCTCACACTCTGGAATTCCATAAAAATACTAAGCTAAAGAAAGCCATAGTATATATGTAGAGGACCTAGTGTAGACCCATGTAGGCCCTGTGCTTGCTGTTTCAGTCTCTGAGTTCATATATGACTTGCTTAGTTCTCCTGGTGTCCTCCATCCGCTCTGGCTTTTACACTCTTTCTGCCTCCTTTTCCTTGGGGTTCCCTGAATTCTGAAGGGAGGGATTTGATAGAAAAATCCCAATTAGAACTGTGTGTTTCAGGGTCTTTCACTCTCTCTCTCTCTGCATATTGTCTGGCTGTGGATCTCTTTCCATCTGCTACTGGAGGAAGCTCCTCTAATGATGACTGAATAAGTCACTGATCTATGAGTACAGAAGAATATCATTGGGAGTCATTTTATCGATATATTTTTTTTAAGACCAGTAGTGTTTGGTTTTACCCTAGGTCTTTGGGCTATGTAGTCTCTGGTTCTTGGATACCATAGCAATGTTGGGTATGGGTTCCATCCCGTAGAGAGGGTCTTAAGTGAAATCAAACATTAGTTGGCTAATCCCACAAGTTCTGTGTCAGTCTTGCCCCAGCATATTTTGCAGGCAGGACAGAATATAGGGTCAGAGGTTTTGTGGATGGATTTATATTTATGTTTCTCTATTGGTAGTCTGCAGAGTATCTTCCCACACCAAAGACACTACTTTTGGTTGCTGACATTAAAGGACTATGGCCTCTAGGTTGCTGTTTCCTTCAAGGCTTCTGTGTTGTCCTATCACCCATCCTTTGCTCTTGGGGCTCCAGCACCTGAGGATGCTGGACCCATGAATGCTGCCCATTCCCTTGCTTGAATGTGCTTTCCAGGTGGCTTGTGATGACCTCCTTGTATCGCATGTCAGCATTCTGTATTAAGGTTGTTGTCACCCATGCTAGTTGGAATGGTGAGCCAAGCAATGAGCAAGAAGGTGCTCTTTTGTTCTTATTGTTTCTCCATTAAAGCTCCATAGAGTTGATATTTTAAAGTTTTTAACAGGAAGGGGGCATGGGATATGATGATGGAGTGGGATCCTTGTTAGAAACCCTTCCTGGCTGTGTAAATGCAGAGCTTCATTGACTGGTAAAACCTGAAGGCTATGTGTCTCCCAAGACTGTTTTGAGGGTCTTAATTTATTTTTAAATTCATAGTTATTAGGTGAAATGTAAAGTATACACTAAAAAATGCAGTAGAAATGATTGAGACCTCATCCATTCAATACCAAGTTTATGAAGACTTTCCTTGTCTTTAGTTAGCTTTCTGCTTGCTCTCTATTTATGGGTTTCCCTGTGTATTCCCTAAGAATGTGGGGAACAGATGATTTTACCGCACAGAAGTGCTAAGAAATGTGTACATTTCTGATTCCCCATTAGCAATATATAATATAACGGTGATTTTTATTTTTATTTAAAATCAGGTGTAGGAGGCTACTCCTTTGCTGTACCCGTTTCTACTATATACTTTTCCTGTAACTGAGCCAGCCCTAGAATTACTTTTCAGTATTTATTTCAGCTTAACAGTATATTCAATTTAATATCTGCTTGCAGTGTAAAATTTCAATTCTGTTGAGAAACTTCTTTGTAAAGGAAATTACCAAGATCTATAAGACCTGGTTTTGTCTCTCTTCTTTACTATTACTCTAGCACTCAACCTGTGAGTCATGACCCCTTTGGGGTTGAAGGAGCTTTTCACAGGGGTTGCCTAAGACCATCAGAAAACACAGGTATTTACATTATGGTTCATAACAGTAGCAAAATTACAGTTATGGAGTAATAAAAGTACGGTTATGGTTGGGGGTCATTACAGCATGAGGAATTTTATTAACGGGTCACAGCATTGGGAAGGTTGAGAACCACAGCTCTAGCAACTTAGAGAAATGAGTCCTATCTTCTGGTTCCCATTTCCTTATGTTTTCCTCAGAGATAATGTTTCCTGGGCCAAATACATGAGCTTGCTGTGAGAGTTCTCCTAGAACTTGACATTTTGTGCAGTATAGCGGTGGACATTCCGTCTGCTGTACTGCTGTCCACGTCACTTCGTAATCAGGGCAGCATTGTTTCAGTGAGCCCTAGTCTTAGCCCTCTCCCTGGAGTTGATGTCTTCACTTTGCAGATGGAGCCTTTCTCCATTCATAATCTCTGGCCTACCTAGCCTAGCTCAAGTGATTCTCTGGAAGTCTGAGCTGTCTCTGTCCCATGTGTCTCCTGAGCTCCCTTAGAAGTACTTACTCCTCGAGCAGCCTGCCTCATTCTCTGAGTGGTCTACTGGTCTCTTGAATAGGCCCCAAGCTGACTGCTCTCACTAGGTTTTACAGTTTTGTACACTAGATAGTACTCGAGAAAACATATGTTTCCCGGGCAGGATGATCTGGTGTAATTGAACTTCTACTAGGGTAAGAGCTAGGATCCTGTTCATGAATTCACTAGGATAGCAGTGGGAACGAGGATTAAATCATGTTTACTTTTTCTTAAATGATTTTTCTCATCTTTCAGATATCTAAAGTTTTTTATTTGGGTTTATTCAAGGGAACAGTCTAACATGTTTCAAGATCGTTAGTTTTGTGAGACCCTGGTAAAATATGCACATTATCCAGTAATTGATGTGCCAGTTTCATTGTTGATACCAGAAAATACAGTTTTTTAGATGGTGTTGCATTTAAACTCAGAATTCTTATGTGGACTATTTTCTCCATTAGTATTATTTTTAGATAAAGGACATTAAAAATAACATTTAAGGTAAACAGGTCAATTCACTGCTTTTCAAAATAAAAGGAGATAATAGCAAATAATTCTGAAAACTTTGGATAAGAAATAAAAATTTTATGCAGGTTGTAAATTTCTAATGGCTTATGATGAAAAGAAGGAGAGAAATAATAATCCAAAGTAGCTGAAGGGTTTTTGCTTTAGTTATGTTTAATTTGTACTTATTTTAGAATGATCTCATTCAGTTTAGGTGGCAAAGAAAAAATTAAAACTCCTTTAGAAACACAAATGTTATAAATCTATCCTTGAGGATTCCTTACATGAACACAGTGTATTTTGATCAGATCCACTCCTTCCCCTTCAGCTCTTTCAGACCCTCTTCCCTGTCACATCCCCTCCCAACGTCATGCCTTCCTCCTCATTTCTCCTCCTCCTTTGTAAACCTGTTGCTTTTGAAAGAATTATTTTTATTACTTTTGATTCTCTGTATATGTGTGTGTCGGTGTGGAAGTGTGTTTACATGAATGCAGGGTCAGAGGCCTCAGGTGCTTCTGGAGGTGGAGTTGTAGGTGGTTATGAGCCTCCTGATGTGGGTCCCGGGAGCCGAATTTGGGTCCTCTGCAAAATGTGTTAACTGATAGGCCCTCCTCCCCAGTGCCCTCTCCCCTCATAACAAGAGTCAAACTTGTTCTGCCACATGTGCATGAAGGGGCAGACATCCATTAGAGTGGGAGTAACCAATGTGTATTCATCTTCTTGCAGGGTGAGAGGTGAAGATCAAGTTCCTTCGTCTACATGTAGCTGCTCAGTTTTCCATGCATCATTTGTTGAAGGAACTGTCTTTTCTTCAATGTGTATTTTTGGTATCTTTGATAAAAAATAAATGGCTATAGGTGTGCGTTCTTATATCTGGTCCTTTGATCTGTGTGTCTGGATTGTGGCTGTGCCATGCTGTTTTTACTGCTGTAGTAGTAGAGCTTGAAAACAGGGGTGCTGACACCTCAGCAGTACTGGATTGCTTAGGAGGGCTTTGGCTATCCTGGATGGTTTTTGCTTCACTATGAATATAAGATTGTTTGTTGTTGTTGTTTTGTTTTGTTTTTGTTTGTTTTTTTATTTCTGTGAAGAATTGTAATTGGAACTTTGATTTACATTGAATCTATAATTTGCTTTTCACAATATTCTACCAATCCATAAGAATGGGAGGTCATTTATCTTGTATTTTCTTCAGTTTCTTTACATTTTAAAATTTTCATTTTGTAGGTCTTTCCTTGTTAGGTTTATTCCAAGCTCTTTTATTTTATTTAGGGTCTTGTGAATAGGATTATTTCCTTGATTTCCTTTTCAGTGATTTTGTCTTTGGTGTGTTAGTTTTGTATCTGGTCACTTTATTGAAAGTGTTTATCAGCTCTAGGAGTTTCTTTGGGGACCTTGGAATCTCTCACATATAGAATAGTATCATCTGTAAATAGGGATACTTTGACTTCTTCTTCCTCTATTTCTAATCCCTTTTATTTTCTTCTCATTTTATTTCTGTAGCTGGAATCCATGAGCTTTATTGAATAGAAGTGAATAGAATAGAACCCTTGTCTTGTCCCTGGTCTCAGTGGGAATGCTTTGATTTTCGTAGTAACACATGATGGTAGTCCTAAGTTTGTGGTATAAAGCCTTCATTGTGTTTAGATATGATTCTTGTATTCCTAGTCTTCCACAGGATTATCTTTTATCATTAAGTGGATGTTTTATTGTATCAAAGGTCTTTTCTGTGTCTATGAGATAACTGTGTGATGATTTCTGTCCTTGATTTATATGAGTTACACTCATGTCCCTAACTTGGTCTTTTGGATGTGTACTTGAATGTGCTTTACCAATGTTTTGTTGACATTTTTGCATTTTTGTTGATTAGGGAGATCGTGTTATAAGTGTTTATGATGTGTTTTTACCTGGATTGATATTGGGTGATACTGGCTTTGTAAAAGGTTTGGAAGTGTGCCTACCATTTCCATTATACAGAATAAGTTTTGGAGTATTGTCATTAGTTCTTCTTGGAAGGTCTAGTAGACTTCTGTACTGAATTAATCTAGACCCAGACTTTGTGTGGTAGGGGAGATGTTTAATTACTGCTTTTACCTCATTGCTTGTATAAATCTATTTAAATTATTTACTTCATCCTGGTTTAGTTTTCACAGATCTCCTCTCTCTTCTAAATTTTTCAGTTTAGTGAAATGTAAAGTTTTAAAGTATGTCATCATGATTTTTTGAAAATTTTTGGTGTCTTAATTTTTCCTGTTTCATTCCTGATTTTACTAGTTTATGCTTTCTCTCTTTCTTTTGGTTGATTTGTGAAAGGGTTTGTCAGTGTTTATCTTTTCAAAGAATGACCTCTGATCCATTGATTCTTTTTATTGTTTATTTATTTCTATTTCATGAATTTCTGACGTTCATGATTTCTTCCTGTCTACTGTTTTTGGGATTGTTTTGTTTTTGTTATTCTAATGGTTTAAGATTCATTATCAGGTTATTTAATTCTAGGAATTTTTATGTTTCTTTCTTGATTCCTCAGTGTACCATTCATCTTTCCATAGTGTGTCGTTTAGTTTCCATGAGATTGTCTATTTGCTGTAGTTTCTCTTGCTGTTGGTTTCTAGTTCTGACTCATTGTGGTGAGATAGAATACATGATGTTACTTCAATTTTTATGGATTTTTAGAGACTTTGTTTTGTCCCATACATGATGTGCTTTAGAGAAAGTTCCAGGGGCTGCTGAGAAGAACATGGATTCCTTTTGCCTTCTGGTCTGAGTTTTACCCTGGGCAATTTTTTTTTTTGCCAGTCCTATACTTGTCTCTTTTGGGTTTCCAGCTCCATTTCTGTGTGGAGTTCTCATATGGAACTCCTTGGCACAACTGTGAACTCCAGATAGCAGATTGGTGAGAGCAGGGCCATCAGCCAGGAGAGCTGTGTGGTGCCCAAGAATTGTTGAGAGCATGTGTTTACTTCCTAAGGTTTTGTCATCCTTGTTGGGGCACTCTGATGACTCTGGCAGCAGTCACTGCAGACCAGCACTATAAAATCGACACTGCACTGCTTGGTAGGTTGCATGGACGAGCTCTTTTACTCAGTGTGCAGTTAATTGCCTGGCCCGAGTTTGCCAGATTCTGCACCTGTGAGGCTGATGTATTTGGTTGCAGTCCCAGCAACAAGTAGGGTCCCTTGGTAGAGGAGGACAGTTTTGGGTCTGGTGGCAGAGAAATTTTGTTGGGGCATTGATCAAATGGATTCTGGGGACTAGAGAAGCAGCTGATGGGGAGATAATATTCCTGTTCCCTTTGTTTCCTAACAGTAATCAGCCATTCATTCTGACATGACTTCTAATCCACTATCTTACCTGGAAAAAAAGTTATATTTCTAAGGAGAGATAGAAGCCTTTTTAAGTCTCTAAATAGTATTTATTCATTTTTGGTGCAGGGGATTGAACCATGGTTCTCTGGGCATGCTAGGCAAACACTGTACTGCTGACCTGCCTGTCAGCCCTTCCTCTAAATAATTCTTATCTTTTATGTAACAAGTGACGGTGTAGTTTAATAGTAGAGCTTTTGTCTTGGCTCCAGTACATAAAACAAAAGAAAACAAAAATACCTTTAACATTCACACTTGTACACACACACACACACACACACACACACACACACACACACTTTAGAGCAATACAAGTGAAGTCTATTCTCTGCATCAGAAAGGTATGTGGACATCTTGTCTTTCTGTTCAAGATGTAGGCAGCCCCTTTCTGTTCAAGATGCAGGCAGCGGCTATTTTTATGTCATCTTGACACAAGTTAGAGTCTTGGGGGAAGAGGGAGCTTCAACTGAGAAAATGCCCCCACCTGCCAGGCTGTTGGCAAGTGCCTTTAATCCCAGCATTCAGAAGGCAGAGGCAGGCAGATTTCTTAGTTCTAGGTCATGCTGGTCTACAGAGCAGATTCCAAAGCCACTTAGGCTATACAGAGAAACCTTGTCTCTAAAAACCCAAAAAGAAAAACAAAGAAAAAAAGAAAAAGGAAGAAAGTGCCTTCATGAGATTGATCTGCGGGCAAGCCTGTAGTGCATTACCTTAACTAGTGATTGATGTGTGGAGAGGGCCCAGCCCATTGTAGGTGAGGCCACCCAGACCAGGTGATCCTGGGGCGAATAAGATGGCAGGTTGAGCAGGCCATTAGGAACAAGGCAGTAAGCAACACTCCTTCATGGCTTCTGCATTAGTTTCTGCCTCCAGGGTCCCGCCTTAGGGTCCTGCTCTGACTTCCCTCAGTGACTGACTGTGTGTGACCTGAGAGTTTTAAGAAGAAATAAACTCTTTCTCTTCACTTACTTTTGGTGATGGTATTTATTACAGCAATAGAACCTTGACTAAGACACCTGTAGTGTAACTCTGAGTATCCGGCCCCAGGAAACCTTTTAGCAAAAGATGCAGTCTGCATTTGTAGTCACCAGACAGTTGATGACTGATAACATGGTTTCCCTTTACCCTGATGGTGAAGCCTTTGTGAGGACTGCTGGCTAGAATAGGAAAGGCTTACCAGTGGAAGGTTAATTGAGGGTTCACTAATGAATAAAAGCAAGTATTTGTTGCTTTACTTACTGGAAATAGCTTCACAGCGGCAGTGTGGAAACAATTATTTGATGTAGGACAAGTTAGCACTTCAGTTAGTGTATGTGGGCAGCCTTCATGTAGGCTGCAGTGGACAGATTTATATCATTATATTGAATAACTTTGTTTCCTGCAACTCTGCCTCTTGGATGGGTTCATGGGGATACTGTAGACTTCCCTCCACAGGCCAGGCTATGAGGCTCTTAAGTAAGAAGGAACAGAGTTCACTGTTGGTCAGCTGCCAGAACTTAGACTAAAACTCTGCATGTTTTCTAGGAGCAAATGTACCTATGTGTTACAGTAAGGCCATTGTATTTCTGCATATTGATTAAACAATATCATGTTTCCTACAGTTAAACATACCAAAATGGTATGTAGATTGTGTAGAAAGTTTCCATTAAAAGGCAATTAAAGTACAGAAATTTGGAGAATCCATCTAGTTTTAGTTATACGAATTTTTTTCCTGTACATTTTAATGTGTTACTTGGATTTTGCATGGCTGTGCTTCTCAGTATGCAATTGCAATTCATTTCAATTGTGATGCTTTGATGATTGTTCTGTTTCACAAACTGTAACTGTGGTTTTCATTGAGAATGTTGCATTGCTTTGTTAATCTTAAGCATTTGACTGTGAAAATTTGGAATGGTACTAATCAAACATTTTAGACATTCTGGTTTCCCCTTAACTTATACTTACTCTGTTTTGGAAATGTGCTGTTGTTCTGTTGGATGTTAGTTACAAACAGGTTCTGCTTCTGTCCCCTTATAGTCATAGCTGAGTGTCCAGCCTTCATTGAAAATAAATAACTATCAAACATCCACCCCTGGAGCTGGAGAGATGGCTCAACAGTTGGGAGCATTTCTTCAGATTATTAAAGGCTCAGAGAGACTGCAAAGTCCAGTGTAGAAGCCTAGATCTGAGTCACTAGTGAGTTAATAAGATCTGTCTAGAAGAGATACTTAATAGAAAAAAACTAATTATAAGACATTATTAACTTTGATGACTCCATTATTGAATTACTTCTTGTTAAATGGCAAGTATTTTCTTTACCCTTCCTATGGCATAATTTATTTTAATAAAATGTTTGCCCTCATTTTAAAGAAAATATTTTGTGGTTATAAAGATAAATAATTGTACATACTTTTATCCTGGTGTTGGATACATGGATATATAACATAATGCTTAAATCAGAGTAAACACCTGTGCAAATATTTATCAAAATCTTTTTTGCCTATGGAAATATTCATTTTATTGCCATTTTATGTGGAGTTGTACTGTCCCATAATGCATCAGATCCCTGGTCCCTAGAACTTAGCACCCACTCAGCTGTATTCCCCAGATGAGAAACAAAGAGATTAAAGAACTTGCTTAAGGTTTTTAGTTGATGAGTAAATAATACATGAATCCTGATCCATGTAGCTCCAAGGCTAGTGTTTTATTTTTCTTGGAAATAGTTCTGTGAAATAATAAACAAAATTCACAACATATTCACGTTGCCACTCTGTGTGCTGTTTACCTTGGATCTTAGCATCCTTACTGGAATCTAGCTCTGTGATTTTTGTTTTCTTTCCTCATCGTAATAGCTGACTTTCCAGCTTTTGTTAAGAAAGGAAAGCTATCAAGACTCCACATGTGGAACTGGAGAGATGGCTTTAGCAGTTAAAAACACTAGGTACTCTTTCAGAGGACCTAGGTAGGATTCTTCTCACCTACATGGAATGGGAGCTCACAACTGTCTTCCCCTTCAGTCCCAGGGGAGCCAAAGTCCTACTTAGGCACAGTATATATGTACTGTATACATATTATGAGCAATACACCCATACACATAAAAATAAGTAAAAATTTAAATTTTCATAGTAATTTGAATACCAATAAGATGAATAAGGTTTTCTTCCTCAAGAATATATAAGAACAAAAATAAAAACTTGACCTCACTCAATTCACATAATCCCTTTCTAAAGAGTGTTGTGTATTCCCTCATTTTTGGTACTGCAGTCTTATGGTCATACTGGGAAACACAAGCTAGTTTTTCTTCGTAATTACTGCAGGGTCTCTATATAAATTTTATTTCTGGAGTAGAATATCTAATTTTAAAGTAAGTCTCCTTGTTTCACAGCTAGGAAAGTAGGTCTGATTCTGTGTAGATATCTACATCATTGTGAGACTGAGTTGATTCTAGGAAGATGATCAGTCTCAGGATATCTTCTAGGTACATTTCTTATTCATGAATATGACCTGTTTCTGAGATATGATGATACATCAGAGTAAACTTGTGGGAATCTCAAGACTTGCTCATGTGTTTCTGACCTAATTTTTATTTTGCATATTCCAAGGTTACTGGAAACTTCTGTACATTCTGCAAGTTACCAGAATATAATTGTGAGGTTTACAGTTGATGGGAAACTTTTTTTAGGGATATTTTACTTTGTTTGCTTATCTTATCTATATCTGCAATAAAGTTGGAGGTTTTTAGTATTGGTTATTTTTAATGAAATTAATTTATTAATGATAATAGGGGAAAGGATGTTAACCAAGTATGTACTTCCAGAAGAGAAGTTGAGAGTGTACAGTCTGGCTCAGGATAAATAGATCTTGTAGCAGCTAGTACTTAAGGGAACTCTCTTGTTCTACGAAGCCACAACCCAATAGGTTTTCTTTCCCCCCTCTGGTAAGTTGGGTTGGATGTGATCTTTTGGGTTTTAATGAGCACCACTGGGTTTATTCTACAGAGGTTTAAGGAGATGAGTGGCTTTTCTTTCTAGGCTAAGGCAAACAGAGAACTAGCTGCCAAACCGTATGAGGCCATAAAAGTGCCAGGGCAATGCTACTCAGAGAGGGAAAACGATGGGTGGAGTTTCTTTCAAGATACAGAAACTCAAAGTAGGATAAATAGATTCTCCTTATCTGGATAATTTTACAGGAAAAACACTTTAAAAAAACTTTTGTATGTTACTGATTATATAATGTCGTACTCTTGAGGATGCCCTGTAGCTAACAATAGTCTTATTTTCTAGACAATGCAACTGTTTCTATCAGAATGAATACTTTTAAAATAATGATGCTTTGTATTGCTTAAGTACTTACTAATGGTTACTTCTCTCATATGACAGATGAATAAATGTGTTTGCGCTCATGTGTTATCAGAATGCTCGGTTAGAGAATCAGACAGCCGATCATGGTTAGCCCTTTCTGCTTCCTTGTGCACTGTGTGTTCATTGAGTGCCTCACAGGACCAGTGTTGTCCAGTAGACTGTGGAAATGTATGAGAGCTCCATCTTTTTATAAAGATGGTTAGGAAATTTTATGTTGATTTGAAAATAATGAACATTTTAAAGCAGAAATGCTTCCATTTTAGTAATTTTTATGATAGAATTATTTAGTTATTTTAAGTTCAAATATTCATGGATTGTTACAAAGTAGATCAACAATATAAAATATAATTATGTGTAAGGAATTCAGGGAAGATAATAATATTTAAGAGAATGCTTTTCCAATTGTGATCAGTTTGATTTTCAAAGCATTGAAATTCATGAATATCCACATTTGCTCATCTGATTTCAGGGTCCTTGGGTATGTCTTGATGGAGCAGGATGGAAGCCCCGCTGAGTGACCCATTAACCATTAAGCTCCCTTTCCTATTTGGGCATTGTTTTCTTTAACTTTAGCTTTGTGCTTGTACCTGCACAGTGATTACCTCATAAATGGAGAATGACTCTTTTCCTTTTTATCCTTCTTACGTTACCAAAACTATCATCCACTGCCAAGCTAAGGGGGAAGAGACAGGAGAGCTTTCAGGATACAAGCATCTGAAGCTAAATTGGTGGCTAACACAAGAGCAACAATGTGCTCAAGACCCTTGATTGCTCATAATTGCAAAGTAATTAGAAATAGTGATTAAAACAGATGTACTTCTACATGTACCTGGGTAAACACATACTCACATACAGATGTACTTCTACATGTACCTGGATAAACACATACTCATATCTGCACACTTGTGCAGCTATGTACACTTCAGGGTGGTATTGGTTTTAGACGTTTATGTTGTGGAGCCTAGTCCAGGTTTGAGTGTTCCATTTATCTAAACGAGCACTGTCCCATCTGTCCAGATTTAATTATTATCTAGAACACTGTTACCCAATAAAACTTCTTTGAAAATGAAATTATGCTATATTCTATATATAGTATCTATCATATACTACATATAGCTATTTAGTACCACCAGTCCCGTGTCACAGTTTAGCACTGGAAACATGGTTCATGGAACTGAGAACTCAGTTTTAAAATTTTGATTATAATTAACTGAGGCTGAAATAGATCCATGTGACTAGTATAGTGTGAGACAATATTGTGTCCCTAGGTCAGAGATAAATTGTACTTCATTAGAGCCTTTGGTCTTCAAATGAGCTCTCACCGGATACTGTCTGCCTAGTGTTGTGCTGTGTAGACTACACATCACTGCAGTGTTGAAGGAGCCCTGTGACTACCGGATGGACCATAAGAAGGCAGAGCTCAGCCATCACTTTGGTGATCTTCTGATTGAACTCATCTCAGACTGTGGGTATTCTGCCAGGAAGCATATGCTGTTGTTACTGGAGTCTCCATAGTTCCATCAGTCTGTATGTCTGCACTCTCGGAGAATAGACAGGATCTGAAATGTAACTTGCTTAGGGTAGATTTTGGTTTGTTACTACTGCCAAAGCATTTAGGTTCATTTCTGCAACAAAGGAAGTTTATGGAGTTGTGTTTTCTGAACTCATAAGGGCAGTTACTTTTGGAAAATTGTCTCTAAAAAAAAGTGTTCCTGGTGTGAGTAACAGTTCCTTATCCCCTGTTGCTTACCTCAGAGTTGTCCCTGCTGCTGTGANCCCAGTCACTTTCCATCCGATGGAAACTCCTGACTCAGCGATTTTCTCTTTCAGTCCCTTACTCATTTAATTTACTCTGTGGTCTTGATAATGAAGTAGACGGCTTGCGATATTAAAGTAGTACTTCTGATTTGATGACTTGTATCATCTCAGCATTTTCAGAACTGCTGGCCTATAATCTGCTGCTGTCTGTGGTTAGCTTATAGTCCTGCTTGCCAAGTAAGTGGTTGAAGTTACTGGTTTTACACTTAGCTTTGAATTTGGAGGAAAAAAAAATCCCAAAACAGTGACTCAGAAATTTACTTTGATAAATTGCATAATAGTAAAAATGTTGGGATTAGATAAATTGTTTTACTTTAAAAATATCTCTCCTATGCTTAGTGTTGTGTGCAGTGTCTGTGTGTGTCTGTTTGTCTTCTCTGTGTGCTTCTGTGTGTGTGTGTGCTTAGTGTGTGTGTGTGTGTGTGTATGTGCTTGGTATGTGTGTCTTGTGTATATCTGTGTATGTTTTATGTGTCTGTGGGTGTGTCTGCACACGTGTGCACATGTTTAAATGCATGTATATTATCTTTCTATTCTATAATTTTGTGCTTTTGAGTTCTAACATGAATTTACTTACATATTTTATGCAATAAACAGTTTTTCCAAGAGAAGAACTGGCTTTAATTTTCCTTTCTGGTGAAAAGAATGAACTACTCTTACTTAGTATTTTATCTTTGCTGTTTCAGAAAAAAATCAGACAAACTTTATTTTTATTTGTATTTTTTCATAAAACACAGAAGCTCTAATGGAATAGTATATATTGAATCAATAAAACCTTCTGCTGAACCTGATTTTGTTCCTGAGTATTTGTTGCCTTACGTTTAGATATTTAAATTACAGTAAAAACACATCTTATTATATGCCTATAAAGCACATCTTATTATAAAATGATTTGAAAAGATTATATGTATCCCCTTTATGGAAAATAATTGGTAAATAGAAATGTCCCAAAGGAAAGGAATTTCAGTTACCCTGTAATCCTACAATATATTACTAAGATTTTTTTTTTTATGCTTTCTCCTTCTGGAACATTATAAAAATTCAACTTAAGTTGAAAAGTCAGATATTCCTGTTGTAGTCAGAGTATTCTATACTGCTCCTCAAGATCACTGTTGGGCTCTGCTTGTAGCACAGAGAATACTTGGCCTGTGCGTTAGCCTCTGATAAGGTATACCGATGGACATCTGTGTGGTGGATAAAACTGTAGGCTTTGCAGTGCTGGTGGTTCAGCTGTGTGCTTTAGGGAATGTGGATGCCTTTGGGCTGAAACTGAGACCCCACTGTACAGGATACCTATTGTAGGCCAGCGGGTTGTGTTTTCCCGAAGACCGTTTTACTTAGTTACTTAACAGGTTGGTTTGAGAGGAAGAAGGCTTCATGCAACAGAAGAATTTAAGAGGAATATAAATGATTGGATTGGACAGGGTAAGCCTGGGTTTGACAACTACTGAAACCTTTTGTGATTATCACTGTTCATTAAAATTTGGGTGAGGTGATAAGTTATTCACCATTTTTGTGAATAGTGACTGAATTTAAAAATATTGCAACGCACTCTGTCATCCAATACCTTTATTCTTGACATTTTCTCGGGATTAAAGGTTTCTAATACTCGATGCACTGGTGCTCTCACTGAGATGGTGCCTCTGAGTTACATACCCATTTGGAAGGACCTTGCTGAGGATGCTGGTGTAGAACCTTTGAATACCAAAGTTGTTGTCTATCCTCGTCCTTATTGGAGGACTATTAACTATGAAGAGTCTTTTATTACTAGATTTCTTTAAGATTTTGTTTCTTTTCCTCTCTGGTTTTGTCTTGTCAACCTTGACTTGTTTTTGTTTTTCATTCACTTTATTGATATTTTCTAACTTTAAGCGTATTTGGCAACCAGCAACTTCTGAGGTCATAGGATAGATTTTCAAACCAGTGACTCAAGAAACTGGTTCCAAGTTCTGCAATTTCCTTTCAGTATCTTAGCACATATTACATTCTTTGCTTCAACGTGCCACATACATCCTAAGTAGTCTTACTGCTTGCCTTAACAGACTTACACACACACACACACACACACACACACACACACACACACACACACACAGCTGTACATTTGGGAAGCATCACTCTTTCAAGATCTTGGAATATCAGGTTTATCATTTTTTATGCATTTAGTGTTATGTTTTATTATGGTCTAAGGAGACCAAGAGTGGATCACTGAGTAGACCATCTTTCTAGATGTCCTAGGATTCTGTCACATACAGGATACTGAATTTGGGTTGATGGAATTCACTGTTGCTTGAAGAAGTATTGATAGATACGCAGCTTCTTAGCCCTGTTTTGAGTAAGGTAGAGAATGTGCGTGAATCAGTATGCTAGATGGATATGGATGGGAAAGTTTGGTAGTGTGTGTGTGTGTGTGTGTGTGTGTGTGTGTGTGTGTGTGTGTGTAAAATGAAATCATCCTCATTCTCTATTTAAAAATCACTACACAGGCATTGTTATAGATTGGAAATAAAATGACCCATAGGATATTCCTTCTCTTTCAGGGTTTACAACATACGCTGGAGACTGAGATGAGTGATATTTGTGTCATGAATTAGTGCTGCAGTACCATCATATAAACCTCATGTTGATACAGCACTGAAAAAGAACAAGCATGTCAGATCGGTGCTTAAGAGTGAGCTAGATGTGTTGGCATAAGTTTGGATTATTGGAAATAGGGTATTTGAAATGGATATTGAAAGCTGATTATGAATTTTCTACCCAGGAGTAGTTGGTGCTTTCAGCAAGTAGGACAGGTTTCTCCCTCCCACCATGTCTCTATAATGATGTCTGAGCTTTTCCAGACCTGCCGGCCCTTTCCTTTCTCTCTGTTCCATATACGCAACAACCAGACAAATGAAAATGAGAACTCAAACTAGTAAGTATAGGGATCATTAATTAGCCTTTTATTTTAGACTTAAAATTTTGCATATTTGAGGTTTTACATGTATTTATGTTTATGTACTGTATACATTCCTGGTACCCACAGAGACCAGAAGAGACACTGGATCCCCTGGAACTGGACTTACATACAGTTGTGAGCTTCTAGGTGGGTGCTGGAAATGGGACCTACATCTTATACAAGAACAATAAGCTCTCTTTAACCACTGAACCACCTCTCCAACACCAGTATCCTCAGTTTTACTATTGGTTAATATTACTTGATATTTCAGTATGCAAGAGTAAACAGAAATAAAAGGTTTTATCTTTTCTGATTTTCACAAAGAAATTTTAGAAGTCTTTTTGTGCTTTGTGAGTAGTTCAGTAGAGGATGATAGATAATGTAGATAGATTTTTCTTTGAGCTGCCAGCTCACAAATAAATACATGGAGACTTATTATTAATTATGAAAGCTCAGCCTACAGTTTAGGCTTGCTCCTAACTAGCTCTTATAACTTAAATTAACCCTTTTCTATTAATCTATGTTTTACCATGTGGCTTTTTACCTTTCATTCTGTATGTCCGACTCCCTCCACATCTTGTTGTTATCTCTCTTGCACCGTGATTAATCTCCTGTTTCCTCTCTCTGCCCAGAAGTCCTGCCTGTATCTCCTGCCTAGCTATTGACTGTTCGGCTCTTTATTAAAACCAGTCACAGCAACATATCTTCACACAGTGCACAAATATCCCACAACATACTAAGGATCATGTGTGACTGAATTATGGATAGATGTGATTGAATTATATTGTGGGTCTTGGCCAGGAAGGATTATTTATTTCCCAGGCAGATGGAGCAATATTGTAAAGAAGGGGATTTGTAGACTTGATCAGAAAAACAGTATCACTGACACTGTTCTTTTGACCTGGGACAAATAATGGAAGGTGGAGCACCTGCCAAAATTACTAGTTCCTCTCTTTCTATCATTATGTAGTTTGAATTGGTTAGTTTTATGTGAAGGGAGTTTTAGGCCACTAAAAGAATCAGTGACTTCAATCATCCTCCATTCCACAGCACAATAATTGCTCAATCATCACTTAGATATTCTTTGTTTTCAACTTTCTATTGACATTTGTCAGAGAAACCAATTATCCAGAGCTTTATTTGCTATTCTGAGGTTCAAAATTGGCCAAATGGTGAAGAGAGCAGCTGCTGAAGGTCTCTTACTGTCTTCTGTTTCAGCCAGTGATTTTACAGGTGGTGGTGGGTTGGTGTGGATGTTGGTGCTGGTAATGCTGAAGTCATCTTGGTGTGTGTATGTGTGTGTGTGTATGTGCATACATACATACATATATACATACACATTGATATATATGTTAGACCAGTGTTTCTCAACCTTCCCAATGCTGTGACCCTTTAATACAGTTTCTCGCGTTATGGTGACCCCCAACCATAAAATTATTTTCATCACTACTTCGTAACTGTAATTTTGCTACGATTGTGACTCATAATGTAAATATCTGTCTTTGGTGGTGATCTTAGGTGACCCCTGTGAAAGGGTCATTTGATCCACAGATTGAGAACTGCTGTCTTAGACATATTAGTCCAAAATTCTTTGGTACTATCTCTCCCCTGAGGGGAAATTTTTTGATGTGAAATGGAGGACCAGAGTGGAGTGGATGGGGTTTGTAAGGTCTCATAAGGGAAATTTTCCTTCTCCAATAAAAAAATGACTACAGTGTTTCACTGTAGGTCTCCTAACAAGCACTGCAGATGACTTAACATTACTGCTTTTCCAGAGTAAATTAATTGAGATGGAGTCTCACTGGTGGCAGAAGCCTACTCCAAGCAAGACTGTGGGAAAGTAAATTACCCCTCATTGATTCTTCTGGGGATTTTAGGGACCATTGTATGAGTACATATACATACATACCATTAAATTCCTGAAATTTAATTTCCTTCTTCATTCNAAAACCCACACATACATTATTCTAACTAGCTTTTAATACTATCACTCCTTTATGACATTCTGAAATGCATATTATTTATCTCAGTTCAAATTTTAGCACACTAATACTTGAGACCAGAAGAGGTGAATTTAATTAATAATGTTTATTTGTTTGCTGGATGGTCTTGCTCAAGTCACTTCTTTTTGTTTCAATTTCTTCATAAATTAAATGAGCATGTTGATAAACTTTGATTTTTAGATGATTAGGAGAAGTAAACAAACAAGTCTTACAAATGTCAACTTGTGACTGTCACATATTCTCAGTCCAGAATATGTTTGGAATATCCTCCTTGAGTGAATGAAAGCACAATGCCACAAACACAATGCCAAACCCCTCTCAGAGGAATCAGTGAGTATTCCATCTGGTTGCTAATAATATTTACATGAAAAAGAACAGTCCATAAAATTCTACCATTTCATAAAATGGGAGTTGAAGGAAATAGTCTCTAGTGAATGCATTAGTAGTCTAGACATATGTATATGGCAGTGCTTCTGCCTTGTGTTGGATAGGTGGATTAGTGCACGCACACACACACACATACACACACACACCTATATGTTTACTATGTTTATATGTGTGTTTATATATTCATTCTGTAACTACAATGGAGTCAAAGGAAGAGTTCTTACGAAAAGAATGTAGTTTAATTAAATTTTTGAGCAGAATTAGTTTAGCAAAATGTTACTTTACTCTTTTGAACCTTACTAAGCCTTTTTCTTACCAGTGTAAATAAATGGATGTTAAATGCTTGATATTTGGCTAAAGTTTGAGAATGAGTTCATTTGTTGGAAAAGTAAACGGAATTTCTGCTTGCATTTTGATATGTTTCTATGTCTGTGCATGCCTTTAGAGGAGCTGTGAGGGGACACTTCTCTTTGTCTACTACAAAAGGTAGGAGAATCCAATGACTTTGGCTCTGTCACGTCTAAATTTCTCAGTAATAAAAAAGGACATATCCTTAAAACAAGTTTAAAGAGAATACTTGGCTCATGAGCAATATTTCAAATGTGCTTTTTAAACCAGCACTTTAAAACATTTTATATAAAATACAGACTAATTTCTTCCTTTATTGGTAGAAAACTGAGGTGATCATAATCTGTTACTGTTAATGACTAAGAAAACATTTTAAAAATACTATTTTAAGACCTTACATTTGTTTTATTTGGGCTGGAATTCTAATTATTGATAGTCAACTTTTCTAAGTGGTTGATAATTAAAGAAATATAGTTTCTCCTTTCCGACTGATTGTCAAGAAGAGGATGGATGGGGTGCTATTTGTGTAAGAAGTAGTTCTGTAATTATGTGTGTGGAAAGCCCCACAATTACTGTAGGGAGAATTGGGAGACAGGCAGTGTCTGAAGCTCAGAGGTGAAGATGTTGAGCAGATCTGTTTGTAGGAACAAATGATGAGAAAACATAAGAAGAAACAAGTTAGTGATTGAAGGAGAGGAAAAGAAATAAAACCATAAAGGACAGTTTTTGATTGGCTAGTGGAGCCCGGTGTAAATATCAGGTTTTTGATGCATTTCTTATAGATACTGCCCCAGGACTACTGTGGGGTTTGCTAGTGCATATACTACTGTCCACAGGGTCTTTGCAGCTCACTCCACTTACTGTGATTCCTAGACTTCTGTACTTCAAAACTCTGAACTTGAGGAGATCCGAAGCAATTTTGTGTTTTGCATTTGTTTTTCTTAATCGGTTTTAACTTTCCTTTGACACCCATCTTTACATGTTAATTTAGAGTTCTTTGGTTTTATACACAGGAGTAGTATAGCTACTTTACATGGCAGTTCATTTTAAGTTTTCTGAGGAATTTCCACTGATATTCATAGTGGCTGTACATACACTATTACATTCTTTTTCTTAATGAATCAATTTTTCATATATTATTCTAATCACAGTAGTTTCCCCTCCCCTTTGGCCATTGACTCAATAGATGTAACCATTCCTGGCACTGAAGGGTGCACTTAGTGGTAAAAGATGTCTAGTTGGAGCATTGTCTTCCCTGTTTTTTGGTAACTCCATTCATTTCTTCATCTATGTGTATATTTTAAAAAGCTTCTACAATAGTAGATTTCCATATGATCCCTCAGATGACCCTTATTGTTAGTTATCTTTCTTCATATTCACTCCCTTACCCCTGTACGAGTCTCCCGTCCCGTTAAATCCACCTATCTCAGTCACACCCCTCATTGCATCTCTGCAGTGTGCTACTGTCTTTTCCTTGGGGGACCCTCCCTTCCCTCCCAGTTCCTTACTCGATACTAACCTTTGTGATTATATGGATTGTATCACACTTATCGGAGACTGAAAAGCTGATATCCACATGTAAGAGAAAATGTACAATATTTGTCTTTTTGGATCTGAGTTACTTCACTGAGGAAGAGTTTTTCTAGCTCCATCCATTTGCCTGCAAATTTAATAATTTTG
>LZPO01036285.1:3852-22055 GCA_001675575.1 Neotoma lepida | reverse complement strand
AGCACTAGGTGAGAAGTTCTGTCTCTAAATAAGGGGGAGAGCAACTGAAGAAGACTTTACATCAACCTTGCATGTGCGTATCCAAGTGCACGCACACACAAATCATGCACACACATGAACCCATGTGCACACACAAACACGCACACAAACACACACATGCACATGTAAGGCACATGCATGCATACACACAAAGGAAAATAAAAACTTCAAAGAATAAATAAAAGGAGAAGATTCACAAGTTTGTATTTAAATTCCATATCCCAGAGAGTGCTAATTAATGAGGCCTACTCTTCTTAACCAGAGTGATCTATGTATAAACAATATTTAATCATAAATAGAAAAAGGTATTTAATTAGTCTGGATTAAAAAAAAAACCAACAACTTAATCAACCATTAAAATATAAACCCTGCCTTCCCCATCACTTGCTTAGAGATCACCAAATAAAATCCAGAGAAAGAAACAAACAATTAAGGCCATGGCCCCTGTCAGGCGCCCTGCAGTGGGTCCCTGGATAGTCTCTTCCTGTTCGCTGTGTCACTTAACGATTTGTGCAGTACACACTCCAGATGTATGGACAGAGCAGACCTAGAGATGCATGAACAGAGCTCTGCTTATTGTTTTCATTGCTCAAGAAGACGCAGCCCAAGTTAAGGAAAGAGAATCTTATCAAGTAGAAAACAAGAGAAAGTTGCCAACAAGTTTACATTTAATAAGGTAGATATGAACAACACAGACAGAAAGTCTGTTCCAAGAACACACTGTTTCTTCAGTGTTAAGCCATTTCACTTTGAATAGTGAAACCAAAATGCACAATGCAACAAGTTTCTTCTCTTAACACTGAGCTGAAATTTGAGGGTGTTTTACAGAGACTTGTCCCCAAATGCATGTCAACCAGGCTCAGGAATTTAAAGCCCTACTGCAAAAATCATAAACATCTTAGAACAGAAGCTGTGGCATCTGTTAGTTCAGCCCATTGAAAGGGTCAAATCCCAATGGATGCTGAGATAACCCTCCTCAATTCCCCTCACTGTGTCCACTGACTCATGCAGTTGCATCTCCCTGTTTTCCTCTGGGCATGGCCTACTCAGTGAACACAACCTACTGGAGGCATGGGGAGGGGAGGGGCTCTGGTAGGAATCTTCCCCAGAGCACACCAGACAGCTACTTACAGTACATGGTACTTCAAAATTTGTACCTTCAATCACACTTTACTGAGGACAGCAATAAACAAACAAACAAACCCGATCAGAGGCAGGGATTAGCCTCTTCTTTCTCTCTGAAGTTATCATCCTTAGCTTCAGGAGATGGCTCACAGGTGGAGTGGAAGGGCCTTCCAGCTTTTCCATTTCCACAGCCTGGAGCATTTCATTCCAGGGCTGTTGGGTGAGGGGCAATGGAAGGCAGTGCCTGCCTGTAGGCACACTGTGCTCCTTCTGTGTGCTCCCCCCACCCGCCAGTTTTGTGTTTTCCTTAGAATGATCCTGTCAAAGATTCCAGTGTGAGATGTAATTGTACATAATAAGCTGGCATCATATTTAAACATGAGTACGTTTAGAGTCTGCCAGAGAATAACACAAGTTTGAATGTCCCAAACTGAGTTTGCANTTTTATCTTGGATTTGGCATTGCCTCTGTTTTTATGAACAAAACAACCATAGCTATTATGGGAAAAAGTAAAATAAATTCAAACAACAGCAATGATTAAAAAGAAAAAAAAAGACTATCTCCCCTCCCCCAAGAAACAGGCCCTTCTATCTTTTTACCTTAATCAGTAAATAAAATAATCTTTTTTAGAGACAGGGTCTCATGTAGCCCAGGCTGGCCTCAAACTGGCTATGCAGCTGAGAATGACCTTGAACTTCTGGTCCTTCTGCATTGGAAGTCAAACCCTAGGCCTTGTGCCTGGTAGGCAAGTGCTGTACCAACAGAGCTACAGGTCCAACCTCCCTTAACCTGCCAGTGCCATTTAGAGACTCAAGAAAATGAGGTGAATTTTTATATATCTAGATGTCCCTATCCCTTTCCTCCTACTGGACATGGTTCCTTAGTAACGCTTATAGAATCAATCAACCCCCAGATTGGAACTCTCCAACTCTTAAAGTGTTTTCTGTAATTAAATGAAAATGCTTCAACATGGAGTAAAAACTGCAAACATCATGTGGAGAGGAGGGTTCAAGGCAAGCACAATGGTAAGTAGTTTCCTAAATTTAAACGTTTCATTTATGGAAATCAGTAGAAAGGTGGACTTCCAAACCTTTCCTGTCTTACACTTCCTGTATAATTTAAAGAGACTTCACAGGTGAAACATAAGGTCATCACTTTGGTCAACTGACTTACTTTGCAATGTTTGCTCTCTGAGAACAATGTCAAATTGATATCTACACTTTTAAGGATGACATCACCTACTTAGAGGTGTTTGGAAGTAAACAGTTGCTCATATTAATGAGATTAATACTGCCTTCCTGCCCTTTATATTCCACTTTGGGAAAGTGACTTCATGTAAAGTGTTTACAATTGTACGTCATTCAATGCCCCTAACACACAGGAACAGGGGTTTTATCCCATGAAACTAAGTGATGGGCAAACCAGCCTTACTTCACTTCCTCATGTTTGGTACTTATGCATGCTTTCTTTCATGTTTCTGTACTTCAGGAGTTTATTGGAGGTTAGGAATCAAATAAGGGAAAACAGCAAATATTTGTATTTGCTGATGGTATTTTGCTTGGGCTCACAAGGGAGATATTCATTCATCAAACATTTATTGAATGCATATTATGTACCCGACTCACTGACAGGGTGATGCAGAGATGAAAGCCAGTTCCTGTCCTCCAGGGTCCCAATGTCGAGTGGGGAGACAGGCCAGGAACCCAACAAGGACAACACAGCAATGGTCCCTAGCATGTTGCGTGAAGACCGCTGGAGGGAAGGCGCTTATCTCAGGCAGCATGGAGATGACTGCTTTTTATGTGACATATTCAGTAATCCTTCAGATACTTTACTTCAGATTTTGAACTATGCATTTATTTTAATGTATAATGGTTATGTGCATTAAACCACGACTCCAGGGCAACACCATGTGATAAAGTGGAAGATTCTTAGAATTTAAAAGAACATGTGTGGGCTGGGAGGGTAGGTCGTGCTGGAGCACTGATGGGCCTAGCATGCATGAGGCCTGGCTTGAACCCAACACTGAAAGAAGAAAAAGTGTGTTGAACAGAGATGGACATATACATATATATCTATGAGATGGTGGCCCTCAAATCAGCGAGGCTTGGGAAATGAGGCCAGCCTTTAGGGCAGATCACAGGACCATCTTGCACAGTTGAAATCTTCACTGTGTTCCTGAGCTGCACTTCCTTGAGGCCATGGGAGGGAAGGCTCCACCATGGCCTCAGGTGTTTGCATGCTTTCCACCAGGTGGAGGCCAAGTGATTCGAAGTTCTGACAACTCAGCACATTGGACCCTTCATCTGAAGAGCTGTTGTGTGCACTGCAATTATCCTTAGGAGCACTTCTGTTAGAGAGTAGCTGTGCATTAGTTAGTTTTAATGCACACCCTAGGGTGCTGAGTGTTTGACTGGAGTGACCAAATGGGACTACATCCTCCCGCAGGTATTTAGATAATGTTTGAAAGACTAATGAAGAGGAGAATTCCAGAGGCAGCTAAGACTGTGTGGCAGCTTTCTTTACCTTATTAATTAGTTACTCTTAATTAGCATAGCTAATAATGATGAATTAATGCATTAGAAATGGGACTGAAATATGAGAACAGGCTTAAAGAAGAGTCATTAGCGTGCCCACCCCATGAGTAGAAAGGTTATCAGCATCTCAGGGGACCCTGTTGGGTCTCTATGAAATGCTGTCCTTGACTGGATGGCTTAGTCCAGCATCCATCCACTTAGCAGGCAGACTTTATCACTAACTTTGACTACAAGTTTAGGTGACTTCTGTTCCTAGAATATTCTCACAGCAGCCTCAAGGGAATCTCTTGTGCAGGTTGCTGTCACTCCTCCCACCTTCAGGGAAGATGGCAGGGACATCGATGGGACTAAAGGACAAGGCGTGCATAGTAGTTTGGGGGCCTGCTTGCATGGTGAAATTCAGCTAAGATGTACTTGCATCCTAACATTTTTCTCAGGAACTAGGTATAATCCCTAACCATCTCCAAATCTACCCAGGAAGAATTTAATAGCTGTGGAAACCAAATGTGTTAGCATTGGCTGTTTGATAAATTAGCTCCCAGACAGGTTAAGCAGTTTGTCCAATGTCACATTGCCTTTAGATAATGTATATCTCTGTGTGCAGCCTGATGATTGGATTTCATAGGCAAGCTGAGTAGGAGCTTGTGGGGTTACCCAATACACACACATATATACTATGGAGAGTCACTGGGCTATTCTAGACACTTGCATCGTGTTTTTTATGGGCCTGGTCATGTGGCAGGTGCTTGACATGGTCTATATAATTTTATTTTTACCACAAACCATTGAATAACACCTCGAATCTTACAGGTGAACACACTGAGTGCAGAGAACTTCACTCAGCAGTACATCCCTGGCAAGAGACTGCCATTCCAACTCCAATCTTCTCGTCCCCATAGACCCAGCTCTTAACCACAGTTCCCTGCAGCATATGATGGGGAGGTAAAATTGCTGATAATAACTTGTGTGGCTGAGGTCATAAATGTACAGATAACAGGTGGGCAACATGCCAGTGGCATGAATCAGTCTTGTAGTTTGAATGTGAAATGTCTCCCAGTACTGTTCTAGAAAGTTGTGGAGACTTGAGGATGTGGAATCTCTTTAAAGGAAGTAGGTCACTGGGGGTGGGTCTTGAGATAAAAATTTATAGCCTTCCTGTTGGCTACTTGAACACAGATACCATGTGATCAGCTACCCCCCCCCCCCGCCCTGCCCTGTCATGATGGGCTGTATCCTCTCAGACTATAAACCAGAAAAAGCCTTTCTTCCTTGAAGTGCTTCATGTCAGGGATTTTGTCATGCCAACAAGAAAGGCACATAGTAGGACAGAAGTTCTGGTGATCAAGAGGCCATGCACTATTCAAAAGATTCCAAGTTGTTGAGTGCCACTTGGATGCAGGACGAGTTAAGTGTGAAGGGCAATTAAGACTCTCCTACAGTGCCACAGAAATATAAACTTTATCAAGTCCTTGTAAAACTAAACATGTATTTACCTTACGACACACTAATCCTATACCGAGACATTTACACAAGAGAAAAAAAACCCATGCCTACACAAAGATGTGTACACGAATGTTCACAGTGGCATTATTTATACTAGTTCCAAACTACAGGCAGTCTATAGTTCTCATCACCTAGCTATAAATAAATAAATTTAGCACACCCTACTTTGGAATATTACTCAGTGATTAAAAGGCATGAAATATTAACACATGACAAAACAGGCAGATTTCAAAAGCTCTCCAGTATGTGGAAGAAGTCATAGCCAAGACTACATGTTGCTCAATTCCATTCACACGGAACTCTAGTGACAGCAAAACCGTTGTCAGAAAGCAGCTGTCTGCATTAGCATGGGGACAACTGAGTGCAATAGAGTCGAGGACATGCAATGGAGGGAGGAACTATTTTATCTCTGTGGGTCATGGCAGTTTTACAACTGCAATTAGTTGCCAACTTAAAGTTGGGTGAATTTTATTGTATGTAAATAAATTAAAAAATAAAACTATGCAGATGCTAAGAATTAAAACAAAACAAAAAACTGCAGCTGCTTATGGCCTAGACTTCCTCTGAAGAAATATAAAACATAACAAGGACTTCTCCGTTATCTTCCCCAGGGCTAGGCTCAGCGAGAGTGAAGTTAAGCTTACACTACCCTTTCTTCTGTCAGATGTAAAATGCTCCAGCACTGCCCCCTGGCTGCCCAGCATCCCCCACCACACACCCCTTCCCACCGCATCCTGGAGAGCTCTTCTAGATGCCTTCCTTCAAGGGCCTCCTCATTGCCCTCTGAGGCACAGACCAGTTTTGCTTGGTTAGTCCAAGACCCGGTAGGTGGCCACAACCTACAATGGCAATACACTCTGGTACCTGGCAAGCACACACCAGATCCTTCAACCAAATCTAATTATACCTTCCAGTGAGACGATGTTGACCACAGACACTCACCACAGAGAGAATGGCACCATTTGCTTATATATGTGTAGTGTCACCCAGGTTATCAGCAAATGCTTAACATTTATATATGCAAGTGGCCTGAATGGATGGTCTAGAACAGGACCGGCATGTCTCAGAACCAAACCTAAAAGAGGGTCTTCCCAGACAGGCTGAGGACCTCTGAGACACACTACAGACAGCCCTCGTATTTTCTGAAAAAGCTGACGAATGCTGAGTACATGCTGCTGGGCTTTCCTGAGCATCTATAAATGTCATAATCGTTTTATGTAAAAGACTCCACTAACTACAATATCAAAGTAGTGTTAGCAGTGCAGGCTATAATGTTGAGTTAAAAAGAAAAAGCCAGAATGTAAAATTCTGTTTACACTGGAATTAGAACCACATAAAGAAAATGTCAACAGATGCATCAATGTTAAAGAAAGTGTATGTGGAGAACTGTAGTCATCCTGGTTATAGCAGGGTTTTTTCTTTTCTTTTTAAAAATATTCCCTTCTGCACTGACACTGCTATATATGTAAAAAAAAAAATCGGAAGAGAAAAATAAATGCCAAAGGGTCCTAGCCATGAAGCTGTGCTACATGTTGCTCCCCAGTTAAGGGTGTGGACAGCATTCATACTTCTGCCTCATAGAGCTGAAAGGTCTGGGCCCTGTGAGTTCTGCCAGGTGCATGCAAGTATTTCATCAATCCTTTAAATCATGCTGATGAGGGCGGTAGGCGGGGTTCTTCCAGGCCAGCTGTGGACCATTTGCAAGTAGGGACAATAAAAGCCAGAGAACTTGGTTAACAGGCAGGTGAGCATAGAGACAAAGTGTCAGAGCCAAGATGANTTTCATTCTGAAAAAATGTCAAAAGCTGAGGCCCTGACAAGACCAGTGCTTAACCTGTTTTCCCTCACAGTAAACTGGGCTGAAATTTCAAGTCCAGTTAAAGCCAAACTGTTGCTTAAAAACACCACCAACCAGCAGCTGCAAAGCCTGGCTATGCTGCTTCCATCAAGATGGAGGTCTTGGACTCCAGTCCAGCCTGCCCGGGTTCTCTGCTGTGTAGACCTCTGGATTCTTCCAGACTGCAGCCTTGGATCTCCTTGCCCCATCCACTAATCTGGTCTTAGAGGAGAGAATTAGGCTGCCTTTGCAGAGCTGAGGGAACATGTCACACCAGAGCCAGGCAAAGGTCAGCATTGCAGAAAAGCCTAATAAGAACACAGCTGCTTGGGGCCTTACCTCAGGATGACATGGTTCCTAAAGAAAACCCATCGTTTACCAGAAACCCAAGCAGCCTACATACATGGTTTATTGTACTGTTCATGATTCTCTGAAGAACACCATGACACCAGTGATGGACAGACAAGAACACGTGAAAGAAACATGCATGGCCTATGTGAAAACCATGCAAGAATTCAGTGCTTTAGTACTGTCCAGAACACAGAGTACATGTTTGGTAAACACTGATGGTAGTATGAACTGATATGACTCTACAGTAACATGAGGAATCTGAACATGAAAGGCAAAGATCAGAGAGTGGACAGGAATCAGCCAATCAGAATTGCTTGCCATGCTTCCTTATAAGATATTACTTCCCTGTCTTGGTTCACAGTGTTTGGTTGGCCTGGTGTCCCTTCTAATTGTGTCTGTGCAAAGCATAGCCCTCCAGTTCAAAGGCCATTACAAATGCCAACTTTTCTTTATGCTTTTTAAAAAAAGTATTTTAAATTTTACATTTAATTTCATATTATTATTGTCATTATTATTTTCTGTGTGTGTGTTTCTGTGCATGTATGGCCATGACATTGTGTGCTAAAGGGGGCCTTTGCAAAAGTTGATTCTTTCCTTTCACCATGTAAATTCTGCACATGAAACTGAGGCCATCAGACTTAGAGACAAGCATGGCATCAGCACCTTGCACCCAAATTCCATGTTTTCTATGAATCTCAGTCAGCCGCTCCAACCTGGCAGTGCCCCCCCCCCAAATCTGGGACTCACTCACTGAATTCTCACCATTCATTCTGAGTGCTCTTTCTCTGATCAGGAACCGAGTTCCTGGAGGATGAGGATCTCCTCTCCCTGCATACCTAGCAAGGTGTTCTCCAGAATGTGCTGACTCAGCAGGACACAGGGGAAATCAGTTCCTGTAAGTAAGCCATCTTCATTGTTGGAAGAGAGTTTTGTTCCCAGGAAGGCCTGTAGGGCTATGTGCTATTATGGCACATGGCAGCAGTGCCTCAGCTTCGACATACATCAGCAGGCTCCAACCAGGAATGTTGGGGCTGAATTTGCCAGGCAGAAGTAGAATGGTCCTTTACTCCTGCTTCGCTATATCACTTAGAGGGACATTTAAACCTCAAAGAAGATTCATCTGAAGAAACTGGAANGTGAGATTTCATTTTCCCTAAGGCTTCTATGCCTTGTGTCAGTAAACCATCAATAATTAAACAGCACCAGTTAAAACGAGACCACCCAGGCATACAGCCCAAGGGGTGGGCTGCAGAAATGGTTTGTATGGCCCCTTTATTGAGGGAGACTTTAAAGATCCCTCATAGGCTCTAGTTTAAAATGGTGCCTGGTCCATTTATCAAAGTATTCCATTAAGTTTGAATGAACAAAAAAATCCCTCCAACATACTATTAAAGCCTATATCACAAATGGCCAGGACCTGGGAGGGTTTTCTACTACACACACACACACACACACACACACACACACACACACACACTGAACTGTGTTGAGAAATGTAAGTAAAGGCTCATATCTCCCAAAGTCTCCACTAGATAACAAAAAGCCCCACAAGGTTTGTAATGACCAGAAATTGCTAGGCTCTCAAGTGGATGCTGCAGCTTAGGATGTATTTAGGCTGTTGCCTTTATTTCTTTTTCTTCACACTTCCTAATTTGTTTCTTTCCTATGTGCAATAAGAAACTAGAATTCCCAATAAAACAATAAATCAATATTGAGGAGAACCAGAGAAGACTGGGCACAAGGAAGTATGATTCTCTAAGTGAAGTGTGCTTATGGTGGAGCAGTGAAGCAAGGGATATGATAGTGTTTACATAAGGTGGGCATGTCTCCCCACTGAGGAAGAAGCCTCACTTACTCCAATAAAGACACGCTCTAGAGACAAAGGCAATTAGAACCAAGCTAAACATATAAATTCATCACCTATTTGTAGATCCAAGAAGAGGTTCTGCAAAGCAACCAAGCAAAAACTTCAAACAGCATGAATACATTAGGAGAGAGAGAGAGAGCTCAGATATCATGAACAAAATGGGGAGAAAGAGAGCAGATATCATGAACACAATGGAAGAGAGAGAGTAGACATCATGAACACAACAGAAGAGAGAGAGCACAGATATCATGAACACAACAGAAGAGAGAGAGAGCTCAGATATGAACACAATGGAAGAGAGAGAGCACAGAAAGATACTATGGAACAAGGAAGATGAAACACCACCACAAAGGTCAAGAGGAGACACGCTATTCTGAAAACTGAAGAAATCAAACATGTTTTAAGAAACTGCCTGGCACCTTCAGAGAAAACAGGAAGAAGGCAGGGCTGTCCTGAGTGAGGGCAGAACACTGAGCTTTAAAGAAGATTCAAGTGTCAGAGACTAAGGAGTGGTTCAGGGAAATGAGCACAAACGTACTCCTAAGTCAAAGCAGAATTAAGAGTCACACAACTGGCAGCAGAGTCAAAACAACACTGTAAGGGTGCAATCAGTGATCCTGGACTGAAGATGAGGAGAAAATGCCCGAGTAATTGAAGTGAGTGTAAACACTGAAAATAGAAAACACCAGGCTTGAGTGAGAATCACAACTGTTCTTGAAACTACAAATTTGGAGGTTGAAGAGATAATACAAGACACAATGAAAAAAAAATTAAGTTTCCTATGGTCCATGCAAAGTGAGAGAAAGTCCTCACATCCAGAAAGGCCATGGGTAGACTGACTTCAATTCCCCAAAGTGACAAAACTCAAAATAAACCAATGAAACTTACAAACTCACACTAGAGAGCCATAACCTGGTCCATCCTTCAGTTAATCTAATCTGTGACACTCAAAGCCAGAAGAAAATAGTTCAACAACTAGAGTCCTAGAAGGACAGTATAGATATAAGCCAGCCAGCCAAATAAACAGATGTACAGACACATCTGTTATGTGTATGCAAATGCTGGACACTCCTACACATGAATCACTATATCCTACTATATCCCAATCACATATCTTCACTTGAAGTAGACCCCAGATGACAAAGTCTTAGGAAGTTAAGAAGCCAAGGACATGGGAACTGTAAACAAGATGAGCAATTATTCTCTTCACGGATGCCACACTAAGAAGATAATATAATCTATGGACAAAGATCATAGCATCAATGTATATCTATAAGCTAGGAACTCTGAGATGGTTTAACACAGAAGAGATATTCTAGTGAGGGAATATTATGTAAATCATCACGAGCAATGACTACAGCTGTTACTGGCTTGGGAATACATTTTCAATATAATGAATGCAAAAAGCAGAATATAAAGTTATATGTTGTTTCTAAGCAAAATACTTGGGAAAAAGTTGTAATGAAGTGTACCAAAGTTTTGCCAGTTGTGATTTCTGGCCAATGTGAGTACAAAGAATTTTATTCCAGTTTCCTTTTATCTTAAAAAGTGTGCACCACCATGCCCCATTTAAATTAATTTTTTAACTGATACATAAAGAAATTAAAATGGACTCTAGTCAGGGAAGTATATCAGTGCCTTGCTCAGCCATCACCAAGAGACGCTTCCTCCTGCAGCAGATGGGAACAAATACAGAGACCCACAGGCAAACATTACACAGAGAGAGACCTTAGACCACTCAGGCCTAAACAAATGTCTCCATCAAATGCTCAGGGAACCCTGCAGAAGAGGAAGCAGGAAGAATAAAAGATACCTCACCTTTCATTAAGGAAACTTCTCTTTGCAACAGACAGAGAAGACCACAACCAATCAAAATGCAGAGTTGTGGACCTCAGTCCCAAAGGGATACATCTACAATACACTTGAGCACCTCAGCCTGCACCTCAGGCTCGGGGATCGTCACTGAAGAGTGGGTGGGAAGACTAAGAGTGAGAGGGTCAGAGAGCTTTCTGGGAGGTTGTCACCTAGGCATGTCACCTAGGCATGTCAGAAGCTCCACCCAGGAAGTCTCACCAACACGACTGCCTAAACATGAGCTGAACAAGGGGGTTACCAACAGACTCAGCCAACATCCATGACTGTTGTTGGGGAAGGTCAAGGGGCATCAACCCTACACAAAGAACTACAGGCAACTAAGGAATGCTGAGAGTGGGAGAAATAGTCTTCCCCAGGGAAGAGCACACCAATTGTTTACCCAATACCAAATGGTCAACCATGAAAACATACACACAAGTAACATTATACAGACTGAGCAGGTTGTATTTACGTATTTATGAATACACTCCCTCCCTCATATATGTATATAGCAACAATTAAAAAAGAGGCAATGAATTTGAAAGAGAACAAGGAGGGGTACGTGGGAGGGTTTGGGTTTAGAGGGAAGAAAGGGAAGTGGGAAATTATGCTATTATATTATAATCTCAAAAAATAATTACAAAACAGAAAAAATGTACATATTTATAGAGTGCCATATCATGTTTTGGTAGCTCCATGTTACTTGATAATTTTCCCTATGAAGTAACACATTTGTTTAAAGAAATCCTTATTAGAATTTTAATAATTATGAAAAATTATAATTATAACAAGTAGAAAGACACACCATTGAGAAAATAAAATGTAGCCCTAGACTCATGGCTAGAAGGGATATTTAAAATCAATGGAAGAGTTTGTTTCAAGAAAGAAAAATTAATTAAAGAATTTTAAAATGTAACCTAACTTATTATTTTACACTTTGTTGAAGAAGTATGATTTTAAAAGAATATTTCAAATAAAACCTGTGGTTTATATCATGTGCTGCTATTACAAAAAGGAAATGGTTCTGATGTCATCAACGGCCTCCTGCCCAGTCTCCCCAAGGCCCTCAGGTTGGCTTTCATGTCCAGACTAAGTATAATGACCACAACTTAGCCTGGGCATCTTGAGGGCAGGCCCTTCCTATGCCCTCCACTGTTTCCAGCACTAGCTCCACGATTCAGAAAGCCCCAGTGCTCAAGAAATACTCGGTGAGTAAACCAAGGACCAATGTGAGGAACGACTGTTACGTCTTGAAGGGGCGTACACTCATACAGGCCTTTGCATTCCGCCATTAGTCACCCCTGATCGCAAGCTGACGGAAATCCAGCCGGAGCCCAAACCTGGTGCTCTAGTTTTATTTCTCTTTTCCAATTTCAAAAGAAAGAGCTGTAGTTAATTCTAATTTTCCTGCAGGAGGGAAGGGGCACTTTTATGTGTGTGGAAGAATGGCACACCCTCAGCCATCTGAGGACGGTTCTTCCCAGGAACACCTGTTTGCTCCAATTGAAGCCTGTCCAAATTGAGTCCTCCAGATCTGGAGCTTCTCTTCAAACGCCCCACTATTCTACAATATTTATTCCCCACCTGTCTGATGGCTGTGATAGCTTGGGAATGCTCCAGCCAGGGAAAGTTGAGCCTTGGCCCTGACATGGCAAAGCTAACAGCAGCTCATGTTCACCCAGAATCTGGTCTGGCTCCAGAGGCCCTTGGGTTCAAACATGCCCTTCTTTTCAGTCTACCAGGCTTCGAAAAGGCCTTCAAGAGGAAGAGGTAAATACTTTTCATCTTCACAGTAATGTGTTACGAACATGGTAATGCCTTTCACTCTGTGTTTATCAAGACTGGTTAATCAGCTTTTCGGTCCTGCTTAATATTCAGTATTCTAGTCATTAAATAGTTGCCTGACACTAAAAGTGAGGATTGGTAAATCAATTTATCCAACGAAGGAACTGTTGAAATGCAGAGGGTAAAATGTAGTTAAAAAAACAACCTTAAATGCATAATTTAACATGTAATTCAAAGCAGGAAAAAGATGCCTACATCAGACTCTGGTTTATAATAGTGAAATAATGTTTTATTTTAAAAATTCTCGCCACGAGAAAACTGTGCATTGGAAAAGCTTACATAAAGCCTTATAAAATAAGAGACCTTTTATCTTCTCGAGATCCGTGAGCTTGAAACTACTTTATCTATGCAATTTCAAGGCGCATAAAAACCCTGGTGAATAAATAAAATGTTCTTTTCTCCCTTTTATATAGAAGCTTTAAAAATTATCCATATAAATAGCTTGGCCTTGAACAAACAGATTAAAAGACCTAAAAGGCTGTAGCTTCAGATCATGTCTACGGAACAGAAAATGAATGGCTTTCTTTATTGACTGGGCAAGTTTTCAACGAACTTATTTTCTATACGGCCATTCAGTGAGAAATATTTAATTGGAATATATGGAAAAATTCAACATTTTAAGTGATATACTTATCAAATCAATACTATAACATAACAATCCACATAGTCTGCCAATGTTCTTTGCATTTTCTCATGAATCACGTGCATAATACAGATGGTCAATGTACAGTATTTCAAAGGCCAGGAAGTTTTCTAGATATATAACTTTAGTTAGGCATGTGAAAATCCCTAATATTTTTCTGACATATAAAAAGGTTTTTCTTTTCACGATTGCTTACAATTAGAACTATTTAAGTGACTACGAGTGGTCCGGATTCTGGGAGGAAACCTTAAGTTCCATCACAATTAAAAAGCTTTCTTAGCAAGCTAAGCTTAAGGTGAAGGCCATCCTGAGTTGGCTTGTTAACTCTGAGCAGATGAGTAGTCTCTTAAACGTCCTCAACAAGGTCGCTGCCATCAGAGCTGGCCAGCACCCTCTAACAGGGGCTGGTGGGCTCCACACGTGGGTGAAGAATTAGGTTGTGATTCTCAAGTCAGGTGGCCATCTGCTGTCTCCTTCATGGAGTCTTGTTTGCCTACTCAGGGACAAAGGATGTTCTCTTCCTGTCATCTCCCGTGACATCCGCTTCTCCCTAGATCTCTCACTCACCAGGTAAATCAAGCTACTATAAACTGCACCCACATACATGAAGTCAGATATTGAGCCACCCAAGGACACAGGTCTGAGAGTCTCCAGGGGAAACACTGACATCTGCATTGAACATCATGTTGATGCTATTATGGTGGACACGATTCAAAGGTGGCTGAACCCAAGCTGACTGGTCCACATTTTGCCCTACCTTGGTGGGAGGACATGGGTCAGACTTAATTTCTGGAGGTGATGTCTGTAACAGCTATGGTTTGAATGTGTTTCCCAAAGGTCTATGNGTTTGAAGCTTAGTTTCATGTTGGTGGTATTTGTAGGCGAGGCTCTTGGAGTTAGCCAGGATTAGGAGCCTGGAGGTTGGGGCTGTCATGAGGAATTAGTGGCAGAGCAGGAATGAGAGGGACTCAAGTTAGCACACTTGCTCTGCCATGCCACATGGTACTCTCTGCCTGTTTCGGTGCAGGCGAGCTCACACAGGCGGAACAGGTGCTAACATCATGTTCTTCGAATCTGAGCTTCATGAACTGTGAGCCACATACATGTCCACTCTTCATAAAATTACCCAGTCTAAAGTACTTGGCTATGAATATAAAGATAATAACGGTGCCAGTTTAGTTTTATAAAGACTGCCTTAGATGAAACAATGCACAGCCCTGGTTAACTACAGCCTCATCGTATTTTAACTGTCATGACAGAGCTGATGGACTCTTTCTGATAGTGATCTGATTTCCCAAGCAAGGCCTCCTGCATTTGCAGAGCAATGGTGAACTTTGGGGACAGGGATGACACCAGTGCTTCTTTTACGCCAGCACACGTCAAAGGATCGGGGGCATGAGAGTGATTGAATGGCATCCAGCTCGGACATGGGCACCATTGATGACGCTGCCTCATTCCTCAGCATTTTAGGACTTGCACACACACACACACACACACACACACACACACACACACACACACACACACACACACACACATCCAGTGCTTCAGAAACTCAAGGAAGCCAGCCCAGGAGAGGAACTACTTTCTTAAGGCTTGAGACAGAGTGTGGTTTCTCCAGGGCACGTGGAGAGCTCATTCTGACGCGTCAACCTGTTAACCGACTGGAGATGAAAATGTCAGTGTGATCTCCCCTCATCATAAAACCATGAAGGATCAGAACAATGAAGCTTTCAGGGCTTCATCCAACCCTCTTTTTCAAACTCGGCTCAAATTTATCGTTCTGGCATTTTCCAAAGACATTCACACACCAGATCTAAAGTTTTTTACATAACTTTGCCAAAGAAGACTTCAGTGTTTTGCAAATTCTTTTATGAAGACTATTGGGGTAAAAAAAAAATATTTCTCCTTTAGTGTCAGCTGCCACCTTGTCAAGGAATGTCAGAGACAATTTAAAATAAAAAATCACAACCTCAAAGTTTGTAATTTAAGAAATATTTTAATTTCACTTTTGGATATTATATGTGTTTCTAAACAAACAGTGTTGCTTTTTTTTTTTTCCTAGAAAAGCAAAGAATTCTTTCTTAATACCTAGATGACAGAGTCTCCAGTGGTCCACAGTTGTTTCTTATTATGGCTTCCCTGGAAACCATTTCTGGGAAGGCACAATTCCCAGCACTTAACTTTGTTTACAACAGACAAACCTGCTTGTGTGGTATAAATAGGAATCTGTCTTTAAATGCCGCNGAAAAACTACAAGGCAGCCATGAAAAGGAGCCATTTCCTGCCCTAAAGGTGGCTTTAAAAGATTCTTGGCTACTTTAGGAATGGCAGTGAAGCATAAATAATAATTATCAATTGCCACACAGTAAGACACTAATTTTATAGAAAAAATTATATAAAGAGAAAACAAAACCCAGCCAGAGATGCCCTGAGAACTGTCAGCATTAGGTTCCTTTATGCTGTGAGATTATGAAACCCTGCTTTGTGCCCAAGTTTGTGATGTATAGCTATAACTCGCTCTTGTCATGCAGATAAACGTCGCCTTGTCTCCCTAACTGCACTTTGAAAAGCAGCTTCGCAGTTGTCTGACTTCTGATCTGGGTGGCAGCTAGGCTTGACCACCTGCACTGTGCATGGGCCGTTACTGAGCTGCCTTTGTACCATCTCATAACACAGCAATCCTTTTAGAATTGATGTGTGAATACGCTAATCTACAATGTGAGTGTTCAAACAAAATAGATGTGGTGGTCGGGGAGGCAGTGGTGGTGGCAACAGAAGGGGGTTGTAAAGGAGATACTCTCACCCTGGATTTATCAGGTTGGGCTATTGTCCTCACCTCTAGCATTTAATGAAACAGGTGTGAAAGGCTTCCCTCAACTCATAATGGAGCAGGCAGCAGTGGGATGGCAGGGGCCTGGAATTGTAAAATGTTGTTCAGTGATGGTATATGTTAATAAATAGCCATTTACAAGGGGGGAGGGGGAGGGCTCCATTACTTGTTTATAAGGAAGGCCTAGGGCGCCTTGCTTCGAGTTAACAGCTCAAGGCTGCGTTCAAAGAAGGCATTGATGGTGAAGGTAAAGTGTTCCTGTCACTCAGTCTCATTAAAGAATGGCACGTATGTGGGAAGAAAGGAACAGCGGAAGAAAAAGGTAATTCAAGAATCAGGTCAAATTGTGGCTCACGACAGAGAAAAAGTAGAAGATGCCTTTCTATTGAGATGAGATAATGGGCAGAAATCTCAGTGCAAAGGTACAGAGTGTACCTCTGGATGAACATGTTTACGTGTGGCCAAAGTGCAAGAAGGAAAAACTTGCATGGTTTCAACTAAATTATCCCGATAGGAAATGGAGTGGGGCTTTGTAACTCTTCACACTCAGTCTTCCAAAGGTGGTTAGCTGAGGCTTGTCATGGAGGACCATAGCCCTGTGCTGAGTATGAGGAAGCCCCAAACCCCCAGAAACTGTCGTCAAGAGGAGTGGGGCATTCCTCCAGAAAAGCTCCCTCCTCAGGCTGCCAGTATGTTCTCACTCCCCAGTAGACTACTGTCTACCAAGGCCCACTTCTGTCTTGTTTCCAAACTGTGTGGGAATCTGTGCTGGTGTCTGGTGGAAATCCACACATGCTGAGTACTGGCATTCCCTGGTGTGGTGCATTTCTCTTTCAATTTTATTTCCTCCCTGGCCTATTTCAGTTGGTTGCACCACACTGTGGGGAGGGAGTGGGTAAGAAGGTCTAGCAGAGAACTCAGGTGCAGCTGCTAATAATACATATGTAGCTCATGTAATGAAGTGAGACTATGCCAGTGTCTAATGGGAAGTCCACATTATTGGAGGATTCAGCAGGACCATGTGACTAACACTTGGGCATGGTGAGGAGAGATGGATGTTGGGAGTATGAGGAATGTTAAGATCTATGCTCTGTCAGCCTGCTCTCTTGGATTCCCACATNCTCTGCCATGTGTCTTTACTCAGAACAGGGTCTCTTTTCTGGAACATCAGATCATAGATATGACTTTTATCTGACCAGAACCAACTCGACACCATGCTCAGATGGAATGATTAAGAAGAACTGCCCCCATCAAACCTCATACATAGTTCTTTTCATTGAGTGTCACAGAGAAGATAGAGAAGGTGGCAAGGCTTGGTTCCTGAAGAGGGACAGACCCCTCCCAAGAGAGGTGAGAGTAGCCAGGATCAAGGCCCAGCATCATTTGAACCTTTAGATTACAGAGTACCTGAAATCAGAGCTGTCCTCAGCCTGTTTAGTCATACACGAGGCAGTTTATATAACACTTCCTTTGTGTCTAGCCAGTTTGGTCTGTGTTTCTGTCCCTTACATCCAAAACATTCTATCCAGTATGGATGGCAATGGGAGAGCATGCATGGAGGAGTGACCAACCAAGCAAATAATAAACCAGGGAGGAGTCTAACTAGTGTTGGGGATAAGAAATCATCAACTGTAGTGGGGACCTGGTGTTTGTCCACAGGTCGGAGCTGCCAACAAGGCTAGTCCCACTAGATCTTGGAGATGAAGCTAAGCAGGAACAGTTGTATTAGCAGGTGCTGAGGGTGGCTGCAGCAGTGGGGGAGGGGTTTT
>LZPO01036284.1:0-22086 GCA_001675575.1 Neotoma lepida | reverse complement strand
TGTCCTCTTTAGATAGAGTCCAGGATTTCAGTCAGGACCCATTGTTCCTCTTCGGTTGTGTAACAAAGAACAAAGTGTCCCCCCTTTAAAAGTGTTTATTACTTCCACAGCTTCCTCTGCGGTGAGCAGCTGTGCATGACACAAAGCAGTTAAATATAAAGCAGTCTTATCTTCCTTTTGTTTCCCATGAACTTCTGGGCCCCCGCACTGGGGAAAGGACTTAGCAGTCTTCTGGAGGGAAGTAACCCAATGTTTTGTTTTGGTGTCATAGCATTGAGTGCAATAGTCATTGTGTGTAATCTGAGTAAAAGTCTTCATTTTTATTACTATTTTTTTGTCTTTTGCTCTGTTTACTTGAAAGTTAAAACCTAAGTGGAGGTGGGCAGGGCGACAGCTTTGCAAGCAAATCAAAATACTGTGCTCCCCGCTGGGAGAAAAAACATTTCCTTCATAAAACAACTTGGCCACTGGGGTGGCGTTGGCTTTGAGAGTGGAGGGGGAATCTGGGGCTAAATTCCCTGAGTGGGTCAGGACCCTCCCCAAGTGCTGCACATCAGTGGGTTACCCTAGATGGTCATAAAGTTGAAGTTTTTACTTATGAAACAAGTAGTTAAAACCAAGTCTTGAACTCTCACAACCACCTGTAAGGTTAAACACAATGACAATTCTTTAGAGGAGGAAGGTGGAGAAACGTGCTGGAGACCATACAGCTGGAAAGGGGAGCTGAATTGCCTTCCTACAACTGCACCTTTTGGTCTAACTTAGCTGGAACACTAGGGCTTTCCTGCTGGTCTTCTCTCCAGTTGCAGCCATACTAAATAACATATTGACCCTCATTCCCATTCTGTCTCAATATTGTCCTTTCTTGCTCTGTCTCCATACTTCTCTCTCTCCTGTCACACCATGTACACACAGATACATGTGCTCACCCACACCATGCACACGCATGCACACAACACTCATGTACACCAAATGTCCAGTTGGTACAGCTCTCCTCAGCTCAGTTTTGTACTGAACACTATCAAATCAAGCTGTTTTTTCATAAAATGCACCATAGCACAGGTTGGAAAGTCTTGTTCCCTATGGATGACAATATTTTGAAAGAGTTTTAGAAGTATGAGGACTTCATACTTTTTTAATTGATGCCCTACGTAATACAATTTAAATAGCCAGGGCAGCGGTTCTAAGGGACCATCCAGAGAATGTCAATCTAATCTACCTCTCTGTTTTCCATTTTTTAAAACCCAGATCTTAGCAAGAGATGCAGACAGGGTGAAGAGACTCACGATGGCAATATGGAATACAATACAGTTCTGCAAAAGCTGTTTCCAGTGGGAGTCCACATTGAGAAGTACAATAGCATTTGTGGTAAGATCTTTTTCTTTGCAATGTTCACATTATTACTGTTTATTTGTATCCATTTATCTCTCTAAAATATATTATAACATAGGGGGTTAGCCTTTCTAAGACCGTACCTGGATAAATGCTACCCATAACAATCCTTTAACTTATTCAAATACTATTCATATATCACTTCTTGCTCAGCTTAAAAGAGCCAGGATCTATATGTCCTGTGATGTTATTGCAGCATGTTTATATAGTCTTTACATGGCCTATAAAAGTAACATATCTAAATGGTTCTACTTTAGTTTTTCAGTAAATCATTCACAAAATTTAATATTGAAAATATGTATCCACATCAAGCTTTGGATACATACAATTGATCACTGTGAATTAAAACGGGACCCAACACTAGAATTGAGAAACACTCATATATATGAGATACACTGTTCCTCAAAACAGTGGCCCATTCTCATGAGCAGAAATATATCATAGAGTCAGAGAGCTTTGAGAAATTGTTACACCTCCTGAGTCTGTTACCAAGAGTCCATGGGTCTTTGAAGAACATCTCAGTTGGCACCACAGCCTTGCCTGGCATCTCTGGGGCATTCTCTCTCTTTTGTAAAGGAACTGGTCCTTAATCAGATTGATACTGTCAGCTCTGGAGGAGATACTGAGATTCTTAATGCCGGATATGTCTTTTATACCTGGTATTAGTGATGAATTTCTGTACAGTTTATATATAGTTAAAAGATTACAATAGTTAGACAATATATATGTAATGATCCAAGGCAAGTTGGAGTCTCCTGTTTTCTGTTGTCAGTACATCCCCCATGTTTTCTTCTGTCTTGCAGGCTTGGCCTTAATTTATATGATGTATATATCACACAAATATATTCATAAGATCAAGCTGATATAGAAATAAGACAAACATAGCTGTTATACATATATGTATATATATATATGTGTTCTATATGTGTATTTATATATAAGATATTAGTGCTTCATTGTGACCACAAAGTTATGTCCACATTTTTTTTTTATAGAACCAATTATGTCAGCCCGTAAGAGACTTTTTCTTTGCCAGTGGGCAGAATTTTGATTGCTTTGTTTTCATTTTTGCATCATTTCAGGACATCTATGTCTCTGTCATTGTCCTGGCATTTATTTAGCCATCTCCATTTCTTATACACTCCTCAGCTGGTGGCTTCATATCTTAGGTTCCTCTTGCACCTCCTCAGCTCCACTTCCTACCCAGATTCCCTCTTAAAACTTTCCATGGACTGTTGTGTACAATTATGGGCCTCAGAGGAAAGTGAACACAATTGGTAGCTGCTTGCAGCCAGCGCTCTGGCCAGCCGCATGAGAGGTTGAGGATTTCCCCTTTTTCTCAGTTGATTTCTGGCTCTGAGACTTTAGAAAAACAGATCTGTTGCCCTGGATTCGGTAAGGGGATGACAGAAATGATTAATGGGCTGCTGGCCTGATCTGAAGAATGATTAAAACAAATGAGTGGAAACAGGTTGTCCAGTAAAGAGTACTTCTGGACAGGAAAGGAGCCTTGCCAGGGGGCCTCTCCTCCACTGCCTCTGCCTGAAGTGAGTCCTCTTTACTCAACACCACCTCAGAGAAGAGCCAGTACCAGGGTGTCAGAGATTGCAACACTGTCCCTTGGTACTAAGTGTCCCCAGATAGATGGAAAACAAAGGCTATGGGACTATGGCGTGCTCTACTGTTTGTGTGAATGACATATTTCCTTCAATACGTCACTGAAAAAGATCAGAATTAGTCACATACACTGTAGAGTCAACTCCCTGTGCCCATGCACTCCGATTTCATAGACCCAACCAGCTACAACTAAAAAAAAAAAAATCTTTAAAATTACTTATTAGTACAGATGTTTCTCTTGTTTTTACTCATACAAAATAGTATCACAGCTATCTATATTTCATTTGCATTTTATTTAATGTTTTAAGCAATCTAGAAATGTTTTATAAGATATGTGTATGTTACAATCCAGATGATGACATTGGATATAAGGTACTTGGACATCTGTGGGGTTCTGTGTCTGGGGACGAATCTTGGAACTAGAACCCCAAGTATAATGAGGGATTACTATATACATAAACTGTATCACTTAACCTGAGCATACTGCATTGAAATGCATTCACATGCAAAAGTTTTTACCATATGTATAGTGCCTAGCCATGGTATTTCTCAGAGACACCAAGACACTAAAAGGCAGATAATTCCTGCCCCAAAGCTGATTAAATGGGATTTTATTAAACTTTTTCTGTTACTATATACCACCATGATGATTATCCCTCTACAGTTTCCGCTCTTCAAAATATAAGACTATATTGAAATCTACTTAAAGGACAGTATGAAGTGCATGTGTATGTGTGTGTGTGTGTGTGTGTGTGTGTGTGTGTGTGCACGCACATTCTACCCCTTTCTTCTGTTTAAATTATATCATGAGCAGTCAAGCTCTTTTTGGGAAGCATGTTTTCTTCATTGTGTATTCTGTGGACTTCTCGGTTGCTCATAGAGTTCTGTTGGAGCTATGTACGTAGGGACTGCCACTGGACATGTTGCTGTACCCTTGAGTATGTGGAACTCTGTCATAGTTTGTCTATCAGCAGAAAGTTAGCTCCCCAACTAAGCTGAGCCAGGAAGATGCAAGGAGGTTGAGAGAAGGAAGCTCAGCATCCTCTCTGTCTGTCCTTCCTTGCAAGGATGACGTGTATATAATCACTGATACCCACTAATAGTTCTCCTGGATTCTCGGGCAGGGTGCCGCTGCTTTTTATTCATCAACCTGGCATTTCCTTCATGTTCCACCTGATGGTTGGGTGCTACAGGGGTGAACAGCTTTGTGAGTGTCTGAAGCATAGGTTTAATCTGAGAACTTATTCAGCAACCAGATTATATTTGATGATCCTTATCTTCTATCAGAAAGGATGACAGATAGTGTTGGGCTACTGGAGTTCTGGAAAGAACAGTTTGGTCACACTATCCATGCTAAGACTTTCCCTGACCCTGCAGAATTAATGCTAGCACACTACATACTCTCAGGGGAGAAAGGGAAATACTTTTTCCTACAGTTTGCTCCCAAAATAGTCTACTAACTTCATAATCTTTCCTGTTCTTCCAGATGAGACAAAACATGTACATTGCGGGATTACATTTAGTATATGCTGGCTATTAACGTTAAGTCTTCAGGGAAGCAGGCCATAGATCTCCCTGGGATTCCTGTGAGTGTGATTACATAGATCATTCCTTGTCGGAAGCTTTAGTTTGACATTAAGTCAGCGTTTTAAGGTCTAAGTCCAGGGATTCCAATCAGAAGTAGAAAGACAGACATGGAAGAATTCATCGTGTTGGATTATTTAAGCATAAACCTGACTCATTGTAGGACTTCTCCCCTGGATAGTGTGTGGGTGGCTGCCTCCCCAATGCTAGGAGAAGAATGCTATCTTGAATACTTCCTGATACCTGCTATGTTAAAAGTGCCGTGTCTTGTTGAATTTGTTGTTGAAAAAAATTCAAATCAAAGAAGAGGTCATCAATTCGAGAGGGGGACATATGAAGAGTAGTTGGAAAGAGGGGACATTGGAGGGGTTTAAGGAAAGAAAGGGAAGGGGGAATCACTACATTTTAATTTAAAATATATTTGATATAAATATTTAATTAAAATACAATCTCAAAAATAAATAAAATGCAATACAATAAAACATATTTTATAAATGTTAAATTTGCATTTTATGGAGAATGGTCAAAACATATAAAATCATGTTTCTTACCTCAATGTGTTTTGTTGGGCAGAATATTTCAAAGAAAATTCTTATTCTGTCTTTAAAGATTTTGTTCTCTTCATGAACATTTGCAAAATATTTGGTTCATTGTTCTCTCTGAGCTTTAAATTAATTAATCATGCTAAATTAACTATATAATTTCCCTCTTCAAAGAGTCACGTTCTTAACTTTCCCAATTGAAAGCCAATATAAGTGCTAAGCTATTGACAGAGAACAAATGCTCAAACATATTGTGCATAAGAGTGAGTACTTCTATCTGCATACAGCTCTGTGGATTGATTTGTAAATATAGCATTTATCCATGTGCACATGGTTATACCCACACAGACCTTCAACTCTGGGGATACTAAGAGCTTAGATTACAGCCTCCCTGACTGGGTGTAGCAATCCCAAGCAATGCTCATGTGCTAATTCAGTGAGTTCCCACAAAACCCTGCAGAGGGAGATGCAAAGCTGGCCTACTTTTTCACAGGTGAAAAACATGAGCCCACNCANTAGAATGTTGATGTTTGTGTGTTTTTAGGAGGCAAAGTGGGGATTACAACTCAGATCATCTAGCTTTACAAGGGACCTGCTTTATTCTAGGGCTTGATGCTGCTTGCCATTGATGCTCAGGATTCAATGCCACTGTTGTCTTTGGGTTTACATTCTGACTCTCGGAGCAAGCTAACTGATTATTTCAACAATGCCTTGACACCATATGCATGGGGGAGACACCTGTTCCATGGCACTGAGAGAAAGATACCTACCTAGGTGGACTAGTTCTCCATCGGTCACTTTGTTCTGCATGATGGGGCTACAATTAAGTAAGGTAGACATGTTTGTAGTCCCACTGGGAAACAGTTCCAGCCTCAGGAATTATGTGACCTGTATCCACTTTGGAACCCATATACATGATCTAGGAAGCACTGGTTCTGTATTCATCCCTAGTTGGAATGTTTGTTTCCCTTACTTTGGGAAGATAATCTTAGATGATTCAGAAGTGTTTTCAGAGAAAGCATAAACAAAGACTGAGTAAAACTAATGGGTCATGAAAGGATACTTTTCAAGTTTTCTTTAAGGTTTCAAGTTGTTAAAAAGAAGTGCTAGAATGGGGAGTAGTTGTGGAGAGTGACCAGTGCCTTCAGGTTATCTTACACAACCAGTCAATAAGCAGGCATTTCTGGTGAGGTTTAATCCCCATTGTGTCTCTATGGCAGCACATGATTTGATAGTGGATTAACTCACAAAAAATACTTTTGCATTGTGATATTATAGAGTATACTATAGAATCAATTGTAAATATGTTATTTTGCTTTTCTCTATAGATTTCTGCATTATCTCAGGACACTGTGAAAAGATGTGAAGTTATATTATCGCATAAATACATTTTCCATGTGATAAAATACCATTTACTAAGAGGTGGCCTCATCACCAGGTTACTTTAAATAGCAAAGCTCTCATGGTGCTTTTAAAATGGTGTTGCCTTTAAGGCATTGTGTCTTTCTACCAGTCTTTCAGACAGACACCTACTACACAGAGAGAGGCTAGTGTGCAGGGCATTGATGGATTCCTTGTTTTATTAAATTTTTCCTTAGATGTTTGTTGTTAAAAAGTAATCTAAATCTACCATATATCAATGGACATCTTCATAAAGCTATGGCTTTAACATCTGTGACTTTTTTCTAAACTTTTTGAGTGTAAGAAAATGAAGAATTTTTCTTGAGTTGACAGGCCTTGTAATATGATATATAATTTAAGGTATCAATCAACCTCTCAAATAAGGTTCAACATACAGCTCTCCATTTCTTAGTCATAGGCAGTATTTAACATTGATAGACTCTTTTGCAGTTTGAGATCCTAGTATATTAGGAAATATAAAAGATTTTTACTTTGAACTTAAACACAACAGTATAATGGAGCCAGCCATTCCAACACACAACAGGCATATGTGTAAAACACACAAACACACGCACACACACACACACACACACACACACACACCACACACACACACACACACAGAGAGAGAGAGAGAGAGAGAGAGAGAGAGAGAGAACAGAGAGCATGTAGGAAGTGAATAGTTTGCTCTGTTCAGCAGTTTGCCAGAGCAGTTCAACAAAGCCTTGAGGTGACTATTAGTTGTTTTACTTACTGCTATAACAAAGCAACCAAACAGAAAAGGAGTAGAGGTTTACATTGGCTCAGAGTTGGAGGGTATTATTGTCCCTCAAACTAGGGAAGTCATGATGCTGAGAGCTTAAAGAGGCAGCTGGCCCCATGGCCTCTACGTCTGACTCTCAGGAAACAGGGAAGGATGGATGCTGGCACTCAGCTCACTTCTATTTTGTTTAAATAAAGATTACAGTCCATGGAGTGGTGCTACTCATAGTCAAGGTGGGTCTCCTCACCTCAGTGAACTCAGTCTACAGCCCCCTCACAGAAATGCCCAGAAATATGTCTACATAGTGATTCTAGAGCCTGTCAAGAGGACAATCATTAACTATGACAGTGACCATGATTCCTCTGGGATGTTCAGCTTTATCTTGTTTTGTTATGGATGGCAAATACAGTTCTAATTTTGTTTCTGAGCTCCTTAAATGGTGCAATTCAAGTGGCTCTTTTGGTGATTTGGATATTCACAGTATCTAAAATATTTAGCTTTCTTTCCAAGCTCTATCACTAGTTTATTCATAACCAGCTGTACTTATATTTTATTACATTTTTCGTGGCTGTCTCCATACCTACTGGCCAGCTGTACTTACATTTTATTACATTTTTGGTGGCTATCTCCATACCTACTGGTGGCCATCACTGTTCGTATCATGTGGCCTGTGCCTGTGCAGCTGGAGTTTAAAGATGAACAATATTTTTATAAGAGGAAATGGAAATAAACACAAGGTTGAACCATTTTATATGAAGGGGAGAATTTCTTAAAACATCTTAACAGTATACACACACACACACACACACACATACACACGATATACATATAAAACTTACAGTTCTTAATATATCATTTGTTTTAGTACCAATACAATGATCTCTCACATCTTTAACATGGAAGACTACCTACTATGCTTCCAAAAACATTTTAAAGATTTTTCCTCTGACACTTTTTAAAAGAAGAACAATTCATCATTGCGCATCATGATTATAATTTTTACAACATAATTGTACCTTATATTGACAACTTCTCAGGCATTAACTAATTATGCCGTTTAATAAAATTATAGTAATTGCATTTAAAAAAATTATCCAAGGAAGATATAAAAGGACACTATTAACTATTTTAGCATATTTTCATGTTTATATTTTCAAACTTATAATTGAATTGTACTGGCAGACAGAATCCTAGGAGATGCAGCCTGAGTCACTTGGTATTTTTGAGGATACTGATTTTGACTCATAAACACCAGGTCTTCCTTATCCTAATCCTAGAGCGGCACACACTATCATGCTCACACAGCCACGCTTGATAGCAAAGGAATGAAAAACTAGGTGTCTGTGATTTTTTTTATACTAGCCTCTACATCAGAACTCTGTCATTACTGTTACCTGTTCCCATCATTCTCTTGGGCTGAACTTTGAACACCCATTTCTCTTTGAACTTGGAAACAACATCAGATGTATGTACAAGGACAAGATATGTGTGGGCAACACACACACAGACACACACACACACACACACACACACACAGACACACACACCATTCCCTGAACTTTCTCTTAGAAGCCTTGCATCTTTCAGATTCCATTGGTCTGAATTTACTTCAGTCTAATCTCCAGGAGTACCCTCTTGTGAACTTGAATGTGGTTCTCATGTTAGAACCTTAAATCTTAGATAAAGATAGGATTCTAAGAGGCGTGTGGCTCTTTTGTGCAGCTAATAGTTAGCTGCCATCCCTCTTCCTACTCTACTTCCTTCCCATTACTGCTGATGGTCCAGCGTGTTTACTATGGTTACATATGGAGAGGCAGAAATGAACTTCTCATACTACGTAGCCATTGGTCCATCAAATGTCCTCCCCTAGTTTTCTTCCTCTTCCTGTGTCTCTTATTCCTCACCACATGTACTCTTTCCTCTCTACCTCCCTGCTTCTCACACCTCCTCATCCCTTTGTTTCTTTCTCTTCCTATTGATGTGATAAAATACTTTGACATAAGCAGCAGATGGAAGAAAGGGTTCATCCTAACTCATAGTTCAAGGGTACAGATCATCCTGGTATGGGAGTCAAAGCATCAGGAGCTTAAAGCAATTGGTCACATCATATCCACAATCAAGAAACAGCCAGCAGTGAATCCCTGTGCTCAGTTCATTTTCTCATTTTTATATAGACCAGCATCCCACCAAGAGAATGGTGCTAATCACAGTGGGTGGTTCTTCCCACCTCAATTAATGCAATTATAATAATCCTCCCAAGGCATGCCCTGAGACCCATCACCCAGGAGAATCTAGATTCAGGTTGACAACCCTAAACATCACACTTTGCCTCTCTGCTTGTATTCTTTCACCCTTCTTTCCTCCTTATATTTGAAAACAAAAGATGTTTTGAATATGGAAATATTTGATGAAAAGAAATCTCTTTGAAAACCAACTTTGATAATAAGCATGNAACAATTTTTTTTTATGAAATAAGGTACAAGTAATGGTAGGAGTTGTTGTAAATACTAATGGGTATTGATGTTGTTCTAGCAAAAGCCTTATTAACAATATTTCATTGTGAAGTGCATTTTGTGAGGTTAAAAAATATGCCATGATCCATGTTATGTGCTGTAGTGAATAGACAAGAGCCAACTACTTCCAGGGACTCATCAGTGTGCCTGTAACCACCAAATCCCAAAGCATGGACCACCACTCTCAAGGCTTTGATAGCTGTCTTCATACTTGCCTTGCTCCATATCAAAAGCAGGACACACACACACTGCGTTTGTTTGCTACATTAAGGAATTATGCAGAGTGACTATATGTATTATTATGGTATGGTATACCATGCTTCAAATGACAAAGGTCTAGTCTTAAATTCTTCTGATGATAATGCTGGGTACACAGTAGGCATCTAAACCTTGCTTCCTGGAAGAATGCTAAGATCACTGGAAACCATCTCTTCCTTTTATTCCAATCCCTCCTCTGATGCACTACTCTGTGACTTCTATGGTGCAGAAAATCCAAAACTGTCTGACAACTCTATTGTCATCTTGTCTGATACACATTTTTCTGACCCTTCCTGTCCAGGGCAGTGCTAATTAGGAGCAAAACGGCCAAAAGACAGCCAGCAACAGGAGGCCTGGATGAGATCTCTAGCTGGAACCCACTGTCAGTGAATCTTGGAGCATTTATTTTATTTTATTTTATTTTTTAAGAGCAGAGTGCTTTTCCTCCTCTCCATCTGTTTCTTTAACATGACACCTGGATGTGCAAACATTTGGAGTGAGGCAAAAATGGGAAAGAAAGTCTAGAAATAGAGACAGGGAAGGACACGTGTGAAAACAGCCACAANCATTCCCTGCATAGGTTCTGACCTGTTGAAGAACCATGCTCAGTGCTTCTATTTCTGGCTAATTTGATATTGCCTTTTTGTTGCAGTCTGAGCTTTGTTATTTGTTTCTAAGCTGTCATTTTTATTAGTCTCTCTGGCTGATCTTTTGGGGCTCCACATCAGGTGGCGTGTGCTCTCATTGTCTGGCTGGGCTCGGCAAACGGAAGGCCTTTTATTGCTGTGTGATGTGGGCGTGCTTGCCTGGGTAGCCTGTAATTAGACCCACCACAGGTGACAGTTACAAGAGAGCCCAGTAATCATTCTAGCTGCCTGATCTGATGTTTATGGAGAGCAACCTGCTTTGTGGTCTGGTTAGGGTTTACTGCCGGATTGCACTTCTGCCATTTGATTTATGCTTTTGAAAGGCATTGTTTTGTTATCTCTCCCTGGATCTTGAGGTTATGTCATTAGCTCTTTAAAATAACAGATCATTCTCTCTCTCTCTCTCTCTCTCTCTCTCTCTCTCTCTCTCTCTCTGTGTGTGTGTGTGTGTGTGTGTGTATTTGTTTCTATTTGTGTTTGTCGTTCACTGGCCTAATAGTCCACATCTCACATATGCCAAAAAACACATAAAGATATGAGAAAAGCCATAATCAAATTCAACGCATGGTGCACAGCCCTCTTAACCATGTTTTNGTGCAGGGCTTGTGAACTATTTTAGTTTCCCTGGGATTTGCAAACCACCGCAATCCATGGTTTTTTGTTTGTTTGTTTGTTTTTTGTTTTTTGTTTGTTTGTTTCTGGGGCCTTTTGGAAGGAGTTTTCTATTTCTACCAAATCTCTTTAAAGTTTCTCTCAATTGTCATGGAGGCTTCCTTCTCGACAAAGAAAACAGGGAAAAAGAAAAAGAAGACACGACATGGTATGCACTTCTTGGCAAAAGCAGTACTGAATGAGACAGCCAGGGCTGCTGTTTGCATCTGGAAAAGATGGAGCCACAGAATGTTAAAATTGGAGGAATGTTTATGTTCCATCAGAGGAGTAGAAACAAGGCTTTCCTTAGAGTTCCCAGAGAATAACTGGCAAACCCCCAAGCCCCCAAACCTCAACTCTACACCATTTTTATAAGGTGTGACTTTTATTGGCATTCACTTTGCTATTATGGTTTTAGTTCCTGGATATGAGTTGCATCTACACAGCAGCCACAGATTCTGTTGTTTTTCAAACAGTACGTTTTCCCCTCAAGTCCTCCTATTGGAAACTAGTTTGTAACTCAGTGGAGTTCCTGCTTGGAAAGATAATGCTCCCAGGGACATAAATCTGAATCACGACTCATGTGCATTTGGCTGACCCTTCTGTTAAGGCAAACGGATGTCCACCATGCAGATTCTGTGAGCACAGAGATGGAGATGATGGAGATGACGACAATGACTGTAATAGCCTGGGATCCATGTGTTTTCAAAGGGCTGTGTTTTGACTTCTGCCATAAAAACCTGTTCTTCAGTCCTTGATCTACAAGCATGATCTTTGCAAAATATTTTAAAATATCTCTTCTATTTTCAAAGCAGCAGAATACTAAGTATGTGTTTGCTAATAGCAATATTGCCCCTATTCTGGATGGATCTAGGTGCAGCACTCAGAAATATTTTGTAAATTATTCCCAAACCTGAGCTGTTTTCCTGGGAAACAGGAAATACAGTTGTTGTTGTAAGGAAACTTCTGCCACTCCCCCCATTCTACTTTGCAAAATAGAAAGATAATGTATATGCTTTGTTGTTTAAAAGTAGCTACAGGAGCCCTCCTTAAATGCATCTCTTCTAGAATGTTTTATTTTGCATTTTTCAGTGGTTTTTAAATTTTCAAAAATGTAACTGCTACCAAAGAACGCTATTTATGGCCATTTAACCCACACCTACCCCCATGCACACATACACACACACACACACACACACACACACACACACACACACACACAAGACAAGTTGGAGGAAACAGAAAAAGAAAAAAGAAGAAGGAAAACAATTAAAAAAGAATGAGCAAGTAGCTTGACGCTTGGCTGAGTTATTTAGAGTCCTGCAGGTGGCGACAGAAACCCACAAATGAGGAAAATCCCAAGGTACTTTTCTGTTGACTACGTGGGGATTTTAATTCCAGCAATTTATTTTTAATTTGATACAATAATCTGTAAACAGAAATTATTACATCCATTTAAAAATTTAATTTCCATGTTGTGTAATTTTCTGCTCCGTTTTTTGCAATCATTTTCTCTCATATTATGTAGGCTGTTTATCTCCATGCAGAAGGGATAAAATCTAGATTATTGTCAGGTTAGTACAGATTTTTAGATACCTTGCACACTGGTATTGTAGTTTATTTTTATATAACTTTTAGGTAAAGTTATATATTATTGGTTATTTAGAAAATATGTGCGCTCTCTCTCTTTCTGTCTNTGTGTGTGTGTGTTTGTATACAAAGACACATATTTAAATTGTAATATTAAATCAGTTGCTATAAGGGGCCTTTTCTTACTTGACTACTTAAGCTTAGTTTCAACGTGCTAACAGTCACAGATTTCTTAAAAGATATTATCCAATGTTAAAATCACACACAAACAATGGTCCTCAATTAGAGGCTGCACAGCAGATATAATAACATTTCCGTTTCTCTCCTTGTTTCTTTTTGGGCATTAGGAACTGTAAAGGCAAAGTTAATGACTTCAAAAGTCGAAATTTCCTTCTCTGATGCAGGTTAAGGTTCAAAATTCTTAAATTGCAATTTTTGCAAAGACGTATCTTCATCTNTTAGGTTTCAGCTTGAAGACACTGGCGCTAGAATGATTTGTTGAAGCATAAAGCTAATTTCGCCTCTCCTATTTTCTTGTAGCCTCAATTAAAAAAAAATCCAAAAACCTTGCAATGCACATTTTCTGAGGGAATTGACATGATTCTAAGGAAATGTAATTATTTTGGTTTAAATGCTTTAGGCTTTAGAAGTGAGTGTCATCAGCGGGCAACTGTGATGGTCCAGGGGAAATTATCTAAATTTCTGTCATTGTCTTTCTTTGGAACTGCCTGCTAAGTCTTATGATAAAGTTCAAAACCCAATAAGGTCTTGTCTACTAGTCCCTTGGATCCAGACCGCCTTGTAATAGAAAGGGGTGGGGGGAGAAAAGAAGAGAGAGAGAGAGAGAGAGAGAGAGAGAGAGAGAGAAACCAGATTTCTTATATTCTGTTTCAATTGCTCTTTCAATTACTCATGAGGGAGATGAGGGGACGGCAAGTCCGACCCCCTGAAAACCTATTTTGCAGTCTCCATATGAGGAATATTCAGTTCTCTGCTCTGTTAGCAGCTGACCAGAATCTAATCCATTAAAAATATGTCGTGGTAAGCAATTCTCGAAAATGTTTATAATAAATGGTGAAAGCCAAGCTTCCACTGTGAGATTAGCAGCCAGAGAGGACGTGTTCATCGGGAAATAGGTTACTGCTTGACCAGTTGTCCTGCCGAGAAGCCCGCAGGATAGGAGGAGATTTGCAAACTCGCAGTGGAAGGGCAGTATTTGATCCCCCCTCTTTGCTGTCTTTTGCATATAACTGCGTTGTTTATCACTCACAGGAGGTTTTCTTCAAGGGATCTATTATGAAGCTAATTTTAAGAGCAAAAGCATGGTGTATTTTGTAGGGGGAGGGGGAGAGATAACCCCATTCCTGTCTTGTGACCATCAAATGACCTATGCATATTCATGTAACTCATTTACTTGTACAGAACCAGCTTGGGAAAAATGAGGTGTGTGGTGTGGTNTGGTATCTTGCTGAGGATTGTAGTGACAATCCAGCTTTCTGCTTAATTGAAGTCCAGCCTTTGCAGTGGACACCGTTGCCCAAGAATAATGCTTTGGAGGTGGATGATACCTAGAGTATCAGGAGCCTGAGTGACTAAGAGATCAAATACAACAGCTAAAAAGCCTTAGGGAAGCATTATGTGTCTGAGGTCTGATCTATTGTCTGGGAGGTCGGGGAGTGTTAATGCACTCTGCAAAGATTACACTCCCTCTCTAATTGCTCACACACATCCTTAAAGGATTTAAGCAGTCAGGAGGGGTGATGCTCCTTGGCAGTTTTTTGTCTTCTGCTGCAGCTGAAGTGTATCTGTCTTCCTACCTAGACCACTAGATCCCCTCTAGACTGGAAGGCCCACATCCCTAAGGAGGGATGAAAGTAACCAGAGATGATGCTTTTAGCACNGTTCCTAGCTGCTCTGTAAATACCCTGGAGTTTACCTTGTAAGAAGGACAGCTTCACTGTGGCCCATAGGGCCTTCGCACAGGTCCAAAACTCTGCATGGATTTTTGGCCCAATATGTTTTCATCATCTTTTCTCAGTACTGGGATGCTGTGTGACATTTTGTATTGGAGTTAGACCAGTAGATCAGTGAAGCATGTGGGAAAGTGTGAGCATTAATATCTCTGGGCTTCCTCCTTTACCAAAACACGCATGTGAGTGCATGCACATGNACACATGTGTGTGCATNCACACACACAAATACACACATATGTAAACATGTATCCTCATACTACTTATACTCTGAAACACACACATGCACAAGCATGCACGCACACACAAGGACACACACAGCCATACATGTTCTAAACTGTTTACAANACCCATCGACAAGTACTTTGCTTTGTCCAGACTTTCATTGTAAACTTCATGTAGCATAGAAGCACATTTCTCCAAAGACCCCTCGCAGCTTTGGAGTGTATTTACTAAATCTTGTACACCTGGGAGTCCATGAAACAATGTGATCATTTCTAAATGACACCAAACAACTAAAATAAAGGCTTGACTACCTCTTTCATGTGGCAGTTTAGGGAATACTGGGTGTCCNTGTATGTTTGGAAGAACACAGTGAGTCTGTTAACATTTGTAATCTGTGTGGCTGCAGGAGGAGTGGGGAGGGCAGGTCTACATACCGCTCTGAATGTTCTCTCCTCACTAGGCACCATCGCATCACCGAGAGGTACAGATCCACTTAAATCAGTCCCAACTATGAATACAGATTGTGTAGATGGCCTGGAGCCCACACTATAATGTTTATGTAGCATGATGGATGAGACCTGGGAGGATTCCCTGTGATTCACCATGGTGCTGAGTGATGGGTGTGGAAGGAATTTTTTTTTTTTTTAAAAAAGAAATCCTTGTTTGTCCCTTGGGATTTTTCACACTTCTTAGTCGACAACACAGTATTTTACTCATCCTGTATAAAGCTGTCAGTGTGTGCATTATATGTGTGTCTTGAAGACNCTACGCAGATGACAGGAACAATTGCTGGAGGGAGACAAGACACATTTGAATCAACGTCTTCAGAGGAGCGCTTCTCTAGGATCTCCGGCCCTTGCTTCTACGTGGTGGACTTCTTCTCACACATTTTCTTTCTGTGTGTTATCTCACACTGTTGGTAGATTGCACTGAATGTTTCATCTGTATATAAAAATTAAAAATTCAAACAAAAATCTGGCCCACATGAAGAACAGGCCCTTTGGGCATATGGTTCATTATGCATATTCGTTTAATTACTAAAACACTTGTGATGGCTTTTCTGCCCTTGCTTTCAACTTCCAAAGTTGGAGCTCTTCTGTTGCTCAGAAAATGCAGCACAGAAGTCTGTTTTGAAGGTGGGGGAAGAAAAGAGAAGAAGCCGCAAAAAGAATCTTTGAAGAAACGATGTAGTTCGCTTGGAAGAGGAAGGTTTCCTGATACGAAGCTGAGGGGAGCTGGCATTCCTTCCCTCCTTTTACCCCCCTCTCACGGTGGGCTCTCTCTCCCAGTCCCACGGCAGCCCCACTCCCACCTCCCAGGGCTGCTCTTACTGCGGTGAGTTCATACAGATGTGAACAGGGAGGTGAGACTGAGGATGTAGGTTTCAGGCATGTTCCCTTGGAATAACTCAGGGAATGGGATGATGGAGCTGTCTGCATTTTATTGGTTAGTGTGTGGCTGCTATGAAAATGTGACTTTAATTGATTTTTCAGGGCAAACAGGTGGTGATGGATTAGACATTCCCTGGTCTCGGTGCCACTCCTAATTTGCGGCGGTACATAGAATAGCTTTATTAAAATAAACAATCTCTTGGCTTTAGTGTTACCTGGACATCTGCCTCTCGGCTTTTAAAGATACCCTGGAAAGATGTTCATTTTCTGATCCTTTTAGAAGGTTCAGTTTCTAAAATAGTTGGAAAAAAAAGGATTTTATTTTTTTTTCCGTGCCATTAAATGTAGTNTTAAAAAAAAATCTCGGCATGGAAGCTGTAGTGTGACCCAGTGAGTCACACAGTCTACCCTTTAGTCCATATATCTTTACTTGTAAGTGTTCACTGCAATGAGTCATTGGTCTGGTTTTAGGCCTCTGGTTTCTGCTAAAACCTCGATTCTGAGCCCTCATTGGGACTCCACTTGGATATCCTATTGTCCAGAGTCATAGAGATCCTGTAGCTTTGGAATATCAGGTCTGGCCCCTTCACATGCTCCAGCAGCTCATAGATGCGATGGGTGTTGGGGTGGGGCTACCTTGTAGACCTGTTTTTCTTGTTTGTTTTATTTTTATTTTTTGCTTGTTTATTTTTTGTTTTGTTTTATTTTTTGGTTTTACTTTAAAATTTTATTTTTGGAGGAGGCTGTAAGGGCAGAGGGTGAAAGCGAGGGACTGGGAGATGAGTCGGTTTGGGTTGCATGATGTGAAATCCACAAAGAATCAATTAAAAGTTTTTTTTAAGTAGTATTTTTTGTCCATTAGTGTAACACATTAGACAGAATTCTGAAGATATATAAATAGAATCATTGTTGTCTCTGTTTATTTAAGCAAAGGCACATTTTTTTTACATGATGCAACAGATTTTCAGCATGCTAGGTTGCAGTTGAATGTGTGCTTATTCTGTTTTGGCTGGACGAACTTTCTTGTTGGTGAGAAAAAGATTTCTGGGTTGAATATACGCAGGAGTACGGGAGCTGTGCTGTGAGACCTTTTGGATTTCTTCCTGATTTATGGGGGCATCTCTACTTTAAGAGGGGATTTCCTGGGCTCCTGCTGGTGAGAATAGATTTAAAACTCCTAAACATGCCTATTTGAGAAAGGCAATTCCAAATCTGGGCAATATATGTGTCTTCAGTGGCAAATATGGGTGGCTCTGATGCAAGCATGATTTTGCTTTCCAATTAAACAAATTAGTACTCCAAGACATGCTTGGTGAGATTGCTAAAGGAATTCTACTTTCCCGTGCATAGCATCACTCACTCCTCACTCTGAAAGAGGCCCTTGGAATTAAGGCACCCGAGTTTGCTTTCAGCCGAGATAATGTATCTTGAGTAGGCTTGGTATGAAGACCCTACAATCCCGCTGCTTTCAGTCCCAGAAACAAAGCTGCCGATGGGGGTAACTCAGCAGAGGGAACCCTTCTGCTCTAGTGCTACANTTCTGTTAATCAACTTTACTTATTTAATACAGACCTGTCCACACCTTGTTCTTATTCCGATCATTCTATGAACATGAAGAACCAATGACTGTTAATGGTTGAACTTTAGTCACAGTNGCAGTGTGCTGCTCTCTGACTTTGGACAGAGAGCCCTTTCACAGCAAGCCTTGTCCAGCTGGAGGGTGATTAGAGTGTGCCTCTTTCATCCTCTTCTNTGGAGAACACCAAGCCGTCCAAAATAATGCTTCTGAAAGGAGTGTGACCCTCACCAGTGCACACAATGGTACTATTGGTTTTTGACCTCTTCAGATACCCAGGTTTTTAGAAGAATACAGAGAGATGTAAGGATTTTCTGTCCCTCTCTTTAATGAGAATAGAAAACTTGCTGATAATAGTGAAAAATGTATTTATCAAAATCAGACTTTCAACTACTCAGTTACTGACTTTGACAAAAATGCATAATGAGAAATTCATTGTCTGACTGTAGATTTGAAATTATGATTATTACAGGGGAAAAGCCAACAATGACTGCACATTAGATGACTATCCTTTCTTTCATTCAGTTTANTACTCTGTACTTTATAAATTTGTTGCCTGTCCTTTATGTGTGATATGGAGATTGTTTGGGGCCCTCGGTGAAATGTGAAGCACCAAGAAATATAAAGCACGTGAGGACCATAAATGTCATGCAGACATCAAAGTGATGTTGTTTTCAGAGAAAGAACATGGGAAGACTATTTATGAGAAATGGCCATATGTGGTGGCATATTCCTGTAATCTAGGACTCAGGAAGTGCATGGATTATATGCATGAATGATTAACTCTGAGTCACCAATAATGCCCTGGTGTTGCATTAAGGAAAGAAATCAAAGCACTTCCCCTTGGAGTCATTTAACCAAAAGTGAGTCCAGATTTGAATTCTCTACTTCATGATTCCTATGCCTTCTGTCCTCTGTCTGTGGAATGAGTCTGAATCTCTGCCTGCATCTGTATCTTTGTTCATCCCTGTGTGTCTGTCTGGAGAAGGAATGGGATACTTTACCAAAATACTCAACAATTTTATAAGGGCTTAAGTCATTGACTCCAACTGATTGCACCTGACTCAGATAAAAAACATCAATGTTTATCAACCAATATCAAAAATTGTTGCTTTCAACTTTTCTGGTAGATTTTAGNCAGTTGCTTTCAGCTTCTGTATTTGAAACTTTAAGCAAATGATGCACATGCATTTTCTGGGCTAAGGGCCTGGGAGATCCCTAAATTAAGATTGCAGCTACACATTAGCTTAGGTTATAAAAGCTGATCACATGGAAATCCAGGACAAGTAAGGTTGATTGTTATAGTGTTCTCTTAAAGGCAGGTTAAACAAACAGGCTAAGTAAACAGCAGGATCGCAGTCTTAGCTTAAGTGACTCCAAGGTGTATTATTAACTTTGGCTGTGAGATTCAGCTCAAATTCCAGTCTCATAGGATGTAAGAGATATTGTCAGAATATTGCATCTCCACGGGGAGGAAGAGATAGAAAGATCACTGCAAATTCAAGGATAGCTGGTTTATATAGTTAGTTCTAGGACAGGTAGGGCTACAGAATCCAGCTTAGCATGGGAACTAGCTGTATAAAGTGATGTGATAATATGGCCATGTGGCCACTCCATGGTATTGTTGAGGGGAAGGTTTATATTATAGATATGAGAGAGAGAACATCCAGAGGAATCTAGGAGAGTGCAGAGCAGAGAGAGAAGAAAGGAGACTGAACCTAGCCATGAGAGAAGCAGGAGCAGAGGGGGGTCAGTTAGAGAGGAACAGAGGGAGAGAGGGAGAGAGAATAATAAAATTAGCAGGATTATACGGAGAATGAGTAGCTGTGGCGAGGGGGTGGAAAACCCAACCCTGTGAGTTGGAGGGAGTTTTAGGGTAGGGGAGGAAGTGAGAAGGACTAGGATTCTGGCATGGACTTTGAAATGTATAACAGGTACTTGTGATACTTTGTTTGGCTAATAGACACCACCACAGGCAGCCATTTGTCCCTTCTTCCAGTGATAAGGGAAAGTGAGTTCTTTTAGTAGAGGGGAAGGAGCTTTACAAGTTCCTGAGGAATGCTGGCATATATCTAACCTCCGGAAATCCACCCTCCTATAGTCCAGGTTGAACTCATTCCTGGATATTTGCACTGCCTTTTTGTATTTGGAGAAACGGACTTTCCTTTGGATGTAGCCATTCTCAGATGTTAAATATTTCCGCTTTCCAAGACACAAACACATCCCTCACTGAGTCATGTTGGGGTAGCATTAAGATTCCATACATTCTAGAGATTTTCAAGCTCCACTTCTTGAATTCATGGTATCCAAAGCCATAGTTTAGATTGTGGTGCAGATTTCTCACAGACCATTGTATTCTATACACACCCTTGTACCATGACCCAACTGCAGTTGGGTAAGCACAAGTAATACTTACCTAGATCTTTATTGAAATGTCTCCATTTTGATCTCCTGATTCAATCCAACAAATGTTTGCATATCTGTTACAGGATAATTCCATCTTATGTTTTCTGCGATACACAGAGAAAAGTCATTTATGATCTATCAATCCAAAGAACAGATAATAATTCTGAAATGAAAAATACAAATGTACANAATTAACCATAATACTATGCAAAGTATATGTGCCTCTTATCTTGTAGAAAGGCAAGGTTTGTTCTAAGTAGAAGAACTTGGAAAAAGAAAATTGAATGTTACTAGGGACAATTCAAATAAAAATACTGAGAAAAAAAACAGAGGAGGCAATTTTTAAGTCGNACAAATTTATAGCTTGGAATTTAGGAACTAGGATAGGATACAGAGAGAGGGTAAGTATAGAACAATACAAGTTTTTTTTTTATTTGATTTAATGGGCCTTGAATAGCAAACTAAGAATTCTACATACTTATCTAAAATTCTACAGAGTAGGAAGGTGGATGACATTGGTCCTCTTGTGAAAGAGAACCAGGGAAAAGTATTATGATTAATTTAGGAAATAGAAACATATTAAATAATCTGGGTATAGACTCAGAAGCTAGAAAATGGTTAGGGCTACATTTGGTCCACTGTGGCATGAGTATAGACTATTATAAAATGATTGAATCAATTGTTTATATTTAAATATATGTGTCTCTATCATGGACATTTAAAAATAAAACTTCTCATTGTAAAATATATTTAAGACAAACAAACAAAAACATTTTGTAAAGAGTTTTAATGACTCTTGCTTTTTCTTAGTGCTATCATATATAATCACAGATATACCTTGTCTGAATTGGGATTCTCATATATCATTAACTCCAGCACTAACCTGATTCCTGTTTCTCCGAATCTGGCATGTGCTGGGTAGTTTCAATGAGCTCTTCATACAGTAGGTAAGTAAAGAATCAATCAAGCCATAATCAAGATGTTGAACTATCTCATTGTCACACGGAGCCTCTCTCCTGTTACCCCTTTACATCCAGCCTAAGCTTGGCAACCACTCACTATTTTCCATCACTGTACTTTTCTGACTTATAGACTGTTAGAAAAATCATAGAGTATGGTGCCCGTTAAGATGAACTTGTTTCATTCNGTTTAGTGAGCTGAAGATACATTTAGGTCCTGTGCATCACTAATTCATCCATCTCATCATCTTTTAAATGCTTAGAGGGCTGGACAATGATGGACTTAAATTACATGACTAGTTAGTGCGTGAAATGAGCCCCTACAGAGGAGTAGTGCTCTGAGTTCTCCATGATCTCCACTACTCCCTGAGTCTCTCCCCTGGGATTCCCACATTTTTATCCATTTTACCTGTTTAATCCATGTGGATATTTTGGTCCATAACCTTGCCAGTGAGTTTTAGATCTAAAGTGGATGTAAAATGGCCAGGGCTTCATGGGTTAATGTATGTGCTACAGGAAAAGAGAAGGCTTCCATGTGTCAGGTAAATCTGGGACATAATGTCAGGGTTTAATTTAATGTAATTAACGTGATGGAATCCTT
>LZPO01036283.1:0-16018 GCA_001675575.1 Neotoma lepida | reverse complement strand
ATCTATCTATCTATCTATCTATCTATCTATCTATCTATCTATCTATCTATGTATTTGCAGTAGGAACTCCTGTATACCAGGCTGGCCTCAAACTTGTTATGCAGCTGAAGATAACTTTGAATTCTGATCCTCCTGCACTCTCCTCACAAGTGCTGAGATTACTAGCATGCATGCACTGCAACACCTGCTGTATGTGGTGCTGGGACATGAACTCAAGGATTTGTGGATGTCAGACAGGCACTGTAATTTCTAAGAGTTGTATCNCAAGCTGAAGATGTGGTTTTAGCCCTCCACTTTATAGCTGCTTGGTATTATGACTTCAAAAAATTCTATTTTTTTCTAATGATTAGGTAGGGTTAGCAGCATACAAGGCTTAAGATTCTTGTATGCTAAAGAAATTAGAAACATTAAGCATGTTGTGTAAAAAATTAAAACATGTGCAGCACAAAGAAAATGAGCTTTCTGGTCACCCCACAACCACTTCCAAACCAGCACCACATGGAGGCAAGCCCCTTGGCTCCTGTTAGCACCACCTTCCATCCATGGACTTAAGACAATAGGATTGTTATAGAAAACAAACTCCCAATCACAACTAGCCTAATGCAATGCTAGAGCTAGCAAGAATCTGATTGCTTCTCTGCTTACAACATGCTTTCCTAAAATTCACTGGAGTCCTATGCAAAATATACACATGGGATAATGAAGCCAAAACACTGAATGAAGTCTGGGTGTGTGGTGGCCCACACCTTTCAGAGGATGATATATTTGAGTTTGAGGCCAGCCAGTTCTACATAGTGTGTTCCAGAATTGTCAGGGCAATGTTGTTCTAAAACAACAACAACAGCAACAGCAACANCAACAACAACAACAACAACAACAACAAAAACTAAACAAAACGAAACACACTGTGGAATGAAACATGAAAATCACAAGTTTTTTTATAAAATTTTCGTTATGAGTATTTTCAGTGAGTTATTTCATGACTATACGGTCCCAAGAAATACATCTTACATTGATTTAAAGAAAAGATAAATGTATTTTTAAAATTAAGACCAAGACAAAACATTGATATTTATGTATTTTTGTTTAAAACATTGATACGACTGCTTTAGCATATAAACCGAAAGTCTTTCATTGCTGCCATTATTTATGGCACAAGAAATTTCTAGGTATTTTAACAATATCCTGTTTCAGAGTCCTTTATCCTTCAATGAATTTCTAAGAATTTTCTTTCAATAAATGAAGCTTTTAAATATTGTTCAATACGTACCTCTCTGGTTGCTCAAAATAGCAGTAAATATAAGTATGTTGAAGGTTCCTTAAGGAAATACCATGATACTCAAGCTATTGTTTTGGCTAGTCATTTCTTTTCACTTGGGGACCTTCGTGTTGAGTACCTAAGCCCTAGGGTTGCTTGGAAGCTTAACCAAATTAATGTACATAAAGCCTTTATTATTGAACACAGAATAAAGTATGTGTTAACCTTGATTATTATTTTGTGTCTAAATTTCCAGCCAAAGTATTTGTCTTTTTTTTCCTTACCATAGNGTACCACCTATATTTTTGAAATAAACCACCTTCCGCTGATTCTACACCGAAAGCAATTTCTGATGTGTTGTAAAAACAGTTAATAAGGTTACTAATAAGATAGCTCAGGTGGTTAAGTGTTCATAAGAGTGATGACCTGAGTTCAATCTCTAGCACCCAAATAAAAAGCCTTTCATAGGGTCATGGGCTGGGAGGTAGAGAGGAGCCGATCCCTAGGGCTTACTGACCAGGCAGTCTAATCAATAAGGCCCAGATCTCAGGGATCTCAGACAAGGTGAATGGTTCCTGAGGAAGAAACATCTGAGGTTGACTTCTGGCACGCAAGCATGGGCACACACAGACACACATACATGCACAAATAGCCTGTATAGACACACATACTAAACTGATTAGTTAATTCATTAATTAAATATAAATAAATAATTATTTGCACCCTAGTGAGTGCTAAGTATGCCGCAGTGTATAAACTGTTTTGAGTTTTCAGTAGTTATGAGACTGAAAGGACAATCTTCACAGGATGCTCACTGCATGCTCTCAGTGTTTCTTTACTCACTGGTCAGTCATGAATTCTGTGCATTCAGTATAAACCTGGAAGAATACCAAGTCCCCAAAAGGTAATATAGACAATGGGTTATTATACACATACATAGGATAAAATTATGCCATGTTTAGATACATGTATTTCATAATTNATTTAATATATTCTATAGTTGCTTATGTAACTAATTGCATAGTGTATTGTGTGTTTACATATTAATATATGTATAGAGTACATAACCTTTGATATTAATTACCTTGAACTCAAGATTACAAAGCCTTCTCACAACAACATAGACAAAGACTTTCCCTTGCAGAATTGACTTTTGGAGCATCTTGCCTATGGTATATGGGCGCTGCTGCTTCCCCCAGGGCAGCCCTCTCCCCTCCTGTGATTTTAATGACTTGATCATGAGCCTTCACTGTCCTTTCATCCCTCTCCTTGCTGTCTCAGTCTCCACAGCATTCCTTATTCCATCTCCACAACCTGTCTAACTCATGAAGCAAGCTGAGCAGCTGCTGGGAGCTGGCCAACTGGCAGCCCCTGGGATATTCTGAGAAGTCTCAGTCTCTACTTTTCCTGGAGTAAGAACAGCTCTGTGTTTGACTAAGCCTTGAGCTCTGCCTGAGGCTAGAGGCAGAGACATAAATATGAGCTCTGTGTGCTCCAAAAGCAGCCCTGGAAGGTAAGCACATTCTTAAGGAGAGAACATTGGAACCGAAAAATAGGCATTGTCATGGTCAGGCTATACCTTTTCTTCTTAGGGAATTGAGAGAGGACTGGGCCTAGGAGTGTGGATACTCAAGGGTTTCAAGCACCAAAGACACTTCCCAGAATTCCAGTGGAGATATTCCAGCAACTGCTAATAACATACCATTAAATCACTATCAATAGGAACATCTCCGGCCACCCAGGTTTAGCTTTGTTAAGTGTAACATGATTCCCACAAGGAAAGGCAACCTGGGTTCCTGGTGGGGAAAACACCAAATAGGACTCAAAAGCCAGAAAGAGGAAATGTTGTGGAATATTAGTTGAAGATGTGTTACATTCTTTCATGCTGTGGAATATTTGTTTGGTGGTGCAAAGATGAGTTACACTCTATTATGTTACATTTGTTTAACTCTGTAAAGCTGTGTTACTTTGCCTGCCTAAACCACTTGATTGGTCTAATAAAGAGCTGAATTTATTAGCTAGGTAGGAGAGAGAAATAGGCAAGGGCTGCCATGCAGAGAGGAATAAAGAGAAGGAGAAACCTAGGCTCCAGAGAAGAGAGAGGAGGGACAAAAGGAAACGGAGAGGAGGCTGGCAGGAGCAGCCAGCCAACCACACAACCAGCCATGTGTAAGAAGGAAAGATATATAGAATAAAGAAAGGTAAAAAGACCAGAGGCAAAATGTAGTTAAAGAGAAGTGTGATAATTTAAGTTGGAAAAGCTGTCTAGAAACAGGTCAGGCTAAGGCCAGGCATTCATAAGTGAGAATAAGTCTCTGCGTATTTATTTGGAAGCTGGGTGGTGGGCCTCCAAAGAGGAAAAAAACAAAACAAAACAAAACAAAACAAAACATGCAACTAGAAGGAAGAGCTCACCAGATCCAACAGTTGGTCACCTTTTACTTTTTTTTATTAAAAGATTTTCTTATTTCACATACCAACCACAGAACTCCCTCTCCTCCCTCCTCCCTCCTCCCTCCTCCCACCCGCCAGCCTTGCCCCTCAACCCACCCACCTTTTAAGAAGTGAACTTGCTTGATCGTAGTGTCTCCCCTGCCAGTCACCAGTCCTAAAACTAAAGCTACATGCTACTGCTCTAAGATTGGAGATAGGTTTTAGGCTCACACTTAAGCCTTCAAGTTCATGCCACAGATACTTTATCTATGCCTATCTCTCCAGCACAGTGGTTTTTCACTCATCAAAATTTATTTTTCCAAATTGCACCCCATTTGCCTATCACTAGTGTACATATTTAAATATATTAAAAATCAAGTCAACATAATTAGGACTGTCTAAAGAAAACTTACTTTGGTGTATTGTGATTTTGTCTATTTGTTCATATTTCGCATTTACTCCTTTGTTTTATAAATACATACAAATTTTTTATCAATAAACTTTAAATATTTTCTTTAAAAGAAAAGAAGTAGACTTGCAGGTTTCAGGTCACTGAGAGAAAGAACAATGTAAAAAGACAAAGACAAATAAGGATACAGAGACAGCAGATGGAAAAACAGTGTAAAGACTGGGTTCCTACTAGAATAACTTGAAATTTGCACTTCAAAAGTCTCCAGGGAGCAGAGAGTTCACAGAGGTCACTTATGAGGTAAAATAATGGGTATTTGGAAGCTTATGTAGAAGAAACAGGCTCAGGACAGACAGGGAAACAAACATAATTCATAAGGGGAAAATGTAGAAAGAAATTTGGTTGAAAAATCTAAGATTCTGCAAGAAAAACTCAGAATGATGAGGAACAGATAAAGCACAGGAAATTACGATGAAGATGAAGCAGTATTAGGAAATTATCTAGTCACCTAAGTTGTGGGTACAAATGACTCAGTGAAGCACCTCAAAACTAAACCAAACTTTAATTAAATTGCTATTCCAGCAAAAAAACATGACATCCACAAATTAAGTAGCTACAAAATCATACTTGCATCAGATATTTATTTCAACCACAAACCTCGAAGCTAGACAAACTACTGCTTTCCCAGTTTCATAGATATGGGACACATTTGAGAGAGATGAAAACTCCAAATAACAAAAACAAAAAAAACTAAAAATAACCTGGGAAAGGTAGCTTGAGCCCAGCAATTCCAGAGCAGGCTGGACAGTGCCTAATGTCAAAACAAATAAACAAATATAAATACAAAATGGCCTAGCTTCCGACCTAAAAATCATGGTTTTCTGCACTGACCATCAAGTATCAATAGCCTTGGCAACCACTGTGCGCTTCCTGTTTTCCCATCTAGAATTCTGTCCTCCAGGCTGTATTAATGCTCCATTGTCANGTGCTAGTAACGGGCTGAGCCCTACCCCTGCATGTTTCCACCTTCCTACTGTGCCCACTCATCTTTCAGGTGCCCGTTCAAATGATCATGCCCAATGCCCACCCTACCTTGTTGTAAGAAAGATGGGGCAGGTCACCTGCCTTTCCGTTCTGGGAAGAAATTTTGTCCATCAATGTCTACCTAGGTTCGTACTTGTTCTTTAGTGTAAATCGCCTCACCTATGCCAGGGTTTGGGTAGAACTTTTTTTAATAGCTATGTGGAAATTCTCTTTGAAGAATTCATTAGCTACTNTTTACATGTTGCTAAACTCATAGTCTGTCCATTCCCCGATTCTTTCTCAGCCAATGAAAATTATAGTAAATATTAGAGACAGAAAGAACTCTTTATAAGGAAAACTGAAGGCTTCCCTGGTACAGCACAGAATTTATACCATCTTTCTAACCAATGAGTTAAAAATAATTGGCACTTCACCATCTTTTTCAGAGTAAACAGAATAAATCATATTAACAGTGCCTTCGAACAACCCCACAACTCCACATATCCAGTTCCTTCTTTGCTTAGCTTTCCTCCTAGCACCCCATCTTTCCTACACAACAGCTTCCATAAGTATCGCTTCCATCAGTTAGCATTCCTTCTACCGTTGTCAACTTCAGCCCTTTGCAGTTTACCCTTATGAGAGAGGAAACAGATCATTACGAAATAACTTTTCTTTGAATTTGTCTGAAGCACAGTAATAATACAGCAGCATGGGCTTCATGAATGCNACGTTTTGTTTTGGGGTTCTGTTCTGTTTTAATACATTGGACCACTTTTACTGCACTGTTCTTTCGATGTTTATTCTAAATATAGATCTATATTGGCATTTTTCATAGGTCTATGAGCTCTGTGAAGAAGGAAATGGACTTTATTGGATGCAAAAATAGACACATGCTTGGGAAAAGCAAACAGCTCTCTGGCTTTAAAGTTGAGAATGCCATCACCTGAGTGCAAACACAGACTCTCAACTTGAGGGTCTTTTTCTTCATGTAAGAAGAACAGAGAGGAGAAATAGCAATGGACCCTGTTCTAAGGACTTCCTGTACAACAACCATTCCGAGACATGATGAGATGGCTCAACAATCACAGCACTTCCTCTCCAGCCTGATAATCTGAGTTCAATCCCCCAAACACACATGGTGGAAAAAGAACTGACTCCTGCCAAGTTGTCTTTGGACTTGCACGTATTTCCACATATGCACCAGGACATACACTGGACTCCTCTCTCTCTCTCTCTCTCTCTCTCTCTCTCTCTCTCTCTCTCTCTCTCTCTTTCTCTCTCTCTTTCTCTCCTTCTCTCTAAGAAAGAGAGAAAGAGAGAAAACAAAATTGAAAATGATTGTTATTTTTATAAAACATAAACTAATTTTATGTGTAATGATTTTGCAAGATAGGAATATAAGCAGCTTCTCTACCAATTCACTTTAAGTCTCACAGTTCAAATGGGTTAATAACGATGATTTCCTTTCCTCCCTGGCACCCTGACAATGTCTGAAGTCTGGACTTTCTGGGCTGGTGCCCCTCTTCGTGTCTTCAGGACCTTCCTAGCTCCCAATTTCTGCAAAGAAGTCAGACATCCAGTGTGAAGGCTGAGGGCTCTCCAGATCCAAGTTAAAACTCACCAGTCCTTTTATGAGCCATGGCTTCTTGCATAGGTAGTTTGTTAAAAAACAACCTGAGGTGAGAGAGTGGAAAAATAAACACTTCTGCTCAATGGGAAGACAGCCAAAGAATTTGAAGGTACCTTTAATCCACTCTAGGACCATAAGGTTTTTATTTTATTTTGTTTTTTTGAGATTGTAAATCAATTATGTTCCTTGCTTTCCTTTTGTTCTTCGAATTCCTCCCACATACCTTCTCCACTCTTCTCCAAATTCACGGCATNTTTTATCTTATTGCATGAATATATGTATTTGTATATACATATATATTTGTAAATAAAACTTGTTCAGTCCCTATAATGTTATTATATATATGTTTTCAGGGCTGCCCATTTTGCACTGGACAACCAATTGCTGTGCTCTTGCCTAGGAACACCATCTCTTCTACTCTCAGCCTTGTTTAGTTGCCTAAAGTTCATTGTATAGGGTTGAGACCTGGTGGGCTTTTCTCATCCACTTTCACATGTCCAGTGGTGTCATCAGTTCAGCCCAGGGTATTCATGGTGGTGAGACTTTAACAAGGTACCTTCTGATGTCACTGGGAGACACAGTATTACAGCAAAGTCCCTGATCCTCTAGCTGTTACAATCTTTTCAGTGCCCTCTCCTGCAATGTTCTCTGAGCCTTAGATGAGGAAGCATTTTGTAGATGGATCCACTGGAGCTGGGCTCCACAACTCTGCATTTTGATCTAGTAAGGTCTTAATAAAGGGAAATGTGTCAGAGTGAGGAGCAGACTACAGAATGTGAGAAAACCTTCCAGCTGTCCAGCAGACCGAGTTAATTTGCAAAACATATAAAGAACTCAGAAAACCAAGCACCAGAGGAGCGAACAATCCATGAATGGGCAAATGAACTGAATAGACGATTTTTTAAATGAAGAAATAAAAATGGCTATAAAGTACAAGAAAAAAAAAGATGTTCAATATATTTAGCCATCAAGAAATGTAAATTAAAACCTAAAATTCAGATTCCATTTAATCCTAGTTAGAATGACTTCAACAAGAAAACAAAAAGGAATACAAGCTGCGGGGAGAAGGGGACTTGTACAATGTTGTTGTAAGTATCAATTGTTCTCATTGCTATGGAAGTCAGCATAGAATTTTCTCAGAAAACTATAAACAATACTAACATACAGTCTACTATGTGTCTTTACTATAGCCCTAAGTGGTCAAAGACAGCATATAGCAGAGATACCTGCACTTCCATGTTTACTGCAGCACTATTCACAGTAGTAAGGATGGTAATTAGACATGGAGTTATCCATGAACAAATGCATAAAAAATAATGTTGCACTACATAGACAAGCATATACTCATGTATACAAGCATTCACATACACACACACACACACACACACACACACACACAGAGAGAGAGAGAGAGAGAGAGAGAGAGAGAGAGAGAGAGAGAGAGAGAGATTTCTTTATCTACTTTCTTTGAAGCAAGGATGGAAGATTGAGAATTATGGCCCCACAACACAGGGCAAGATAATTACAATAACCAATGAGTAAAATGTCCACAATAGGGAAATGTATGCTTGGTGAAAAGTCAGGTATTACTAATGCTTGATAAAAACATGTCCATCTGAGGACAATTAGCAAGATGAAAAGTTTCAAGTAGTCTGTATTAACAAATGACAGTACAGCCACCCATCCATTTGTATCTCTTCCTGGTAGTGAAACGTTCTAATTGGCATAACCAAAAAGACAGAGATTTTTTTAAAAAAGGCTTCAATTGAAAAATCATCATGATTATTATTAAAATTTACCATTTCTTTCTCTCTCACATATACAAGCTCACGTGAAAGAAAATGAGTAACAAATATAAAGTATGATTTTAATTTTTTCTGTTCTTATATTTTACTAAAAATATTTTATAGTGAGAAAAATTAACGCATGTATTAATTTTTATAATTTTTAAAGACAGAAGTATATAAAAATACAAACAGCTGACTTACTGGAAATTCACGGCAGGAGTATGAACTAAGGGGGAAAACTGAACTCTGAGGAAAATAATATAACTATGGGGGACATGATGGATATTAACAAACAATAACTTTAAAACAATAAGATAATGGTTGGTATGTGAAATAAATTAAACAATTTATTTAAAACAATAAATAAGATAATAAAAAGAAGCATCAAGAAATACTGTTCAGATATGGACATAAAAATATGTGACTGGAAGACACTAGTTTGCTACATTTTGAGCAAAATTAAAGAGGAAAGACTAAGCCAGTGTGACAATAATCTTGAGCTGGCATTTTAATGTAGGGTCTTGTATATATCTTACTCTATTTTTATCTTTCTTACTGTGATAAAATATCTTGACAAAAAAGCAACTTAAAGGAGGAAGGGCTTATTTTATTTCAAATTCCAGGTTACTTTCCCCTTTTGTAGGGAAGTAAAAGCAGGAAATCTGAATGTCACCTCCACAGTCAAAAGCAGAGAGAAATCAAATGAATGGGTCCTAGCTTGCTTTTTTGTTCCCAGCTAGATTTCTTCACAATTCTATACATTTCAGGGCAGAGCCTATGAAAAACTTCAGCCCACACTCAAGATGAATCTTTCTATAAAAATTAACAATCAAGATGATCTCCCACAGATACACTCACAGACAAGTATGATCTAGAAAAGTCTTCATTGGGATTCTCTTCCCAAGAGATTTTAAGTTGCATCAAGTTGACAGCTAAACTAACAAGCACCAAAGGAACATGCCAAGGTGGATGGGGAAAAGACCATTAGGCTTCAACCCTACACAAAGAACNATAGGCAACTGAAGAAATCTGGGACTTGGAAAGGTAGTCTTCCTGAGGAGAGAACACACCACTTGGTTGTCCAGTGAGAAGTGTTCAACCCTGAAAACATACATACAAGTAACATTATATGGATCAAGCAAATTGTGTATTTGGATATATATATATATATATATATATATATATATATATATATATATATGTATGTATATATGCATGCATATATATGTATGTAATAGCAACTAATGAAAAAGGCTATGGGTTTGAAGGAGAGTAGGGAAAGATATACGGGAGAGTTTGAGGAGAGAAAGGGAATGGAGAAAGGTTGTAATTATAATACCAATAAAAAAGAAGATTATATGTATGTATGTATAGAGAAAAAACTGACAAGCACAATATCTTAACTAACAAACACAATATCCAAGTGGGGAGAGAAAGGCTTTAAAACTAATAAACACAAACTCTGCGTTGATCCTATCTTTAAACAATAACTAAAGGAGAGAGCAGGTTATTTCATTTCATTCTTTGGTATGGATTTTTGAATTTAACTTGAGTCATCTTATCTTTCAAGGCCAATGCACTTTTTTAACATGATGAAAAGTGAATATAAACTACTGGTTTACTAACCAAGCAAATTTTAGCTCTATTTATTAGATAACCCATTTCTTGCTGTTTGCTCATGCATTATTTGTCAAAGAATAAATGCACACCTCTCTCACTGTCTATTGCTGGGCTATTTATTCTTCTTCACTGGTTTCTGGGTCTTTTATCAGTAATTGGTGTAAAGGCAGATGGTATCATCAAGTCCTTGCACACTTATCTTGAAGGTAATTCACATTTATATTCTTCCTTTGTGCTGGTTACTCGTTCACTCTGTTAGCCCCAATTCTTTACAGATAAGCCCTGAAGTAAAATGTCTGTATTAATAAAAGGTACATTCAACTTTTTCTTTTCTTATTTTTAATAACAAATGGGACAGGCATACACATCCCAGTTGTCTTTTTATAGAATACCTTCTGTAAATAAAGAGTTAATAAAAATTTTCCTCTTTAACATTTCAAGTCCATATTTGATTCAAGATGGAAACTCCATCCAGGAAGCCAAGTTTCCAATTATTTCCCCCAATTAATCCTTAAACTCGAAGCAGTGACTATAAGTAATTCCGGAGTCAGTTTCCTGTTGCTAAGGTGACTCAGGAAGTAGACAAGATGGCCCATCATCAGAATCCAGTCTATCTCTGAAATTCACAATAAGGGGTATAGAATACAACATAATAAACTCATTATTTTTATTCCAGGTGCTTGAAGAGAACATCATTAATATTATTTTAGATATATGTATGACTTTTTGTGTTGGTGGCTTTCATTCATCATTCTCACAATGATAATCTGGAGACTTAACCCAAGACCAATTACAGACAGGCAAACCTTTGTTGTTGTAGCTCTACAATAAACTTAAGGTAGTCATATTTTTTTACGAGTTCTTTCCTTCAGGACCTAGACGGTTTAATATGTGTCAAGTCCATAAATAACAGAGAAAAATGTGGATTTTGTTGACATTTGTCACGCAGCTAAGTATTGAGCAACATGTGTTTACTGATAAGATATTATGTAAGAAACAGTTTTTTAACAGAAAACCATTTAAGATTCTGATGCTCTGAGAACCTATCAAGAAGCACCATCTTAGGTCTGTCATGTCTTCAAATCACTTCACAAGACTCTAAATTGCTGGGAGTAAAAGGTGTTTGGCAAACGATCTTCATTTCTGTAGAATAAGGTGCACTATCCCAAGAAGTTCATGCTTCATAAGTTTCTTCAGAGCCTGNATATAGCTGAAATTAAACAAACAAACAAAAAACTCACCTAAATTCTGAATAACCTAGATTAAGTTTCTAATTCCAGCTCATCTATAATCCAGATGGTATCACTTACTAGTTAGACTTTTGGATGTTAGCGTCTGATATTTAAGTTGGAAATTTTCCCATGAGAGAATAACAAGATGTTTTCTCAAAAATAATACTTTCAGAATCTTTTCTCCCTAGCTTTAAACTGAATAAAATATGGTCTTTTATAACTGCTGTGGAATGTTGTCAGCAAAGCATGGCCAATGCTATCTACAAGGGCAGCTGTGACAACCCATAAGAGATCTTCAGCAAAATGTGAAATGGGAAGAGGCTTGGGGAAAGTTTTTACAATGCAATCTCTCCTGAGACCCCTGGTCTCTTCTACTCCCATTCTATCATTGTGGTTTTGCAGAGATCAGCACCCATGTTCATGTGAAGATTTTTGATATTGCATCTTTTTCTTAGATCAGCAAGAGTCCTCTTAGTGAGCCTTCTTTCACAATAATTGAATTGAGCCTAACAAATCTATTGGTTTGCCAAACAGAATCTTTGAACTCTCCTCAGTACCCTACCTAGTTTCATCAGATGCCTGCAATGTCTCCCCAGGAAAAGCTAATGCAACAATCACTTATATATTTGTTCTACCCTTGATTTTTGTAGTGTTGGCAGTGTCCTGGATTAAATATAAAGTTTCACACATATTAAGTAGTAATATGCTCTACTACTGACCACCAAATAGCCCAGGCTTTGTTCTGATTTCTGTGAGAAGAGAGAAGATAAAAGTATTTTATGTTATAACTGGAGGGGAAATGTTCCCCACTGGTGACTCAAAGGAGAACAAAAGTATGGCATGGATAAGAAGATAGAAATATGAGGTACACAATCCAAAAACAGTACTTAGGATTCCTCTCCATGTATATANGTTTGATTTAAATTTTCTTGATCTTTCTAGTCCTTTAGCATCTTCCAAATCCTGACCTTGTTTGGCTTCTGTGATGGTACCATCTATTGACTAAAATTTCTTTTCTCTAAAAAATATCAAGCTTGGCAATTCAGAAAATTAAGTCTAATATTCAGTGGTCCTTTCTTAATGTTTTCACTAAGTATAGTGCCTATGATCCCTCAGTAATCCTAAACCAAGAACGACAGTCCAGCATCACTGGGAGCCCTCAGTCATCCTGAAACAGATTGGATAGTCCAGCATCACTGGAATCCTTNGGTCACTCTGGACCATGTTGAGCAGTCCAGTATCGCTGGAGATGGCTGTTAGATAACAACTTCAGTGGTTTATTCATAAAGAAATNTCATAGACCTAAATATTAGACCATAACATACTTGAAGGAGACAAACTAGTGAGTAATAAAATCTCAGTTCTGGATAAAATGAATGAAGGAACCCAAGTTCACCTAGCATGGATTCTGGCAAATATAAGGATGGATTTTAGTCCTTTGTTTTCAGAGCTGTTACAGAATCTGGTGAAATGGCATCTTAAATGTACAGATGGTTCTAGACATTTGATGGGCTTACTTCCTTGTGCATCTATTCTAACTTGTAAATGTTTTGAGTCTTGCTTCTGAAGCAGGAAGAGTCACCGCCCAGCATCATGAGACAGTATCCTGCAATAACTTGGAAAANGGTCAGAATATGAAACTTGAAGTAAAGCTTTGGTTGAGTATATATCACTTTTGCAGCACAATAATGTAGAANAATAAGATGAGTGGAAGCATTCTAAGCAGGAGAACATATCATCCACNCAGTCGCACAACCTCTGGGATCTTAGAGTACCTAAAATGAATTGTATTTATGCATGATTCATTTATTCAGCAAGTAATTAATGAGCAATTGATACCTTTATCATTCTTGAACTTGACTTCTAAGAAGACATGTGTTATCTGAAGAGTTTTACAANAAAAAAAATTTGTACTGCATTAATTTTATGGCAGATTCTTTCTGAATTCTACAATGCATGAAACCTCACCAAGTCTGAAGCATGTGAGGAAAGCTAAGGGTGACAGTGGTTGATGGACAATGATTAGGCTGAATTGAAGGACCTTTCCTTTTTCAATTTTATTATTCCTGGGAGAGTTTATATGCATGCTTTGAGTGACACAGCCAGCTTGTGGAGGTCAGGGGACAACATTATGAAGTCACTTCTCTCTTTCCACTTAAAAAAAAACTATTTTTAATTATATTTCTTTTATGTGTATGAGAGTTTTGCTTGCATATATGTGCCTGATGCCNAAGGATGTCAGGAAGAGGGCATTGGGTCCCCTAGACTTTGAGTTACTGAAAGTTTTGAGCTGCCACGTGAGTACTGGGAATTGAATCTTGGTCCTCTGAAGAGTAGCAAGTGCTTAATCAGTGATCCATCTCTCTAGTTCCTCTTTCTGCTTCTTTCACTTATTAGCATTTATTAATTGAATAATCCACATATTTCATTATGGCATTTCTTACATGCAAATAATATATTTTGGGCTCCAGGAATTGAACTTAGGTCTTCAGGCTTTCACAGTGAGTGCCTTGACCTACTGAGCTATCTTGCTGGTGCCAGAACCTGTTTTTTTAATGATGCCTAAGATTAAATGAGTTGTTTGGTGTTAGAGTAAATGGTCTCTGTATATACTTCAGAAAATGGAAGNGGCTATTTTATTTGTGAAGAAGATGGGAGTCTAGAGAAATTAAAACATATAAGAATGAGTCCCTGCAGTAGTCTAGGCAAAGTATCTAGATTGTTAAGTTATATATGCCTGGCAGTCAATTCCACCTTTGAGACTCAATAGCTATGAAAATGTAGGCAAGTTATTAATCTTCCTAGAGTATCAGTTTTACAGTTNGGGAAATTGAAAGAATAATAGAACCTCCTAAGTTCATTATAAAAACTTGCTCATAACAGTAACACTGACTTACAAAAAGCCTCTGGAAAGGTATGGGAATGACTCAATGCCACTTGACACATATNNGTGTNGCAGTCTAAATGGAAACTCAGATTTGGGGAATAAAAACCCTTGGAAATTCTGAGTTTTACATGGAAGTAGCTAGATTAATTGTGNCTGAAAGTAAGAATGACCATGGAACAGCTGAAGGGTCCAGCATTCNATAGTAAGTCTCAGAGAATACAGTGGCAAAATTTTCTCTTACTATGAACAAAGGCTCAGATGTATANACTTCATGGCAATCTATAAGAGCAGAGATTAGACATTTGTCTTTCTGGGTCTNGATTACCTCATTCAATACGATCTTTTCTAGTTCTGCCTGTTTACCTGAAAATTTCTTGAGTTCATCTTTCTTACAGCAGAATAATATTCCATATTATGTATTACCACATTTTCAGTATCTATTCATCAGTTGAAGAACATTTAGGTTGATTTTGTGACTAGAGTAGCTATGAACATGCCTGTATATATCCAGTCGTTTGGATATATGTTGAAGAGCAGAGATAAGTCACAGTGGTAAATGGTAAACTGGGCCACATGGGAGATTTAGTTTTAGCTTTCGGGAATTCTTCAGGCTGATTTCCAGAGTGACTGGACCATTTTGGAATCCCACCAACAGTAAATAACAGTTCCCTTTGCCCCACATCCACCCTAGCATTTGGTGTCTACTGTTTTGTTGATCTTAACCATTTTGACTTGGGTAAAAATTAAACCTCAAAGTAGTTTCAATTTGCATTTTTGTAATTGCTGGGACAATAAAATTTTTGATGTAGTTTTTAACCATTTTTATTTATTCTTTTCAGAATTCTTTACAGATCCCAAACATATTCTTTGAATGAGTCCTTTGTTCTTTTGACCTCCCTTGCTGAGCAGTTAATTCCAGATGTACTAGAAGATCATAAAACACTAGGGGGCGCTCTGGTTTACTCTCTGCAACAGGGGCAAGCATGAATCATTCCTGTAAGCACAGAATGGGANAAGGTTATGCAGAACCTAATGAGTGATAGGGCAGAGACCTTTGAAATCGTTTACCATTGTGGCTTGTATCTACAGTTCATAGTAAGACTTTACCCTATTGCTTTGACTTTCAGAAGTTAGTAAAAGAGAAACAATGATTATGGCCAAATTTTCATAGCATGATTTTATCACAGGGATTTTTAACCCTCTTTATAGATTCAATCATTTTAAGGGTCATTTGTAAGTCATCTGTAGGGAAATTATTTTATCCACCAAAATGAAGCAGAAGGGAAGATAGTTCCTGACTTTTAGNTTATCACATTACTTTAACTATTCCACTCTCCTTGATACAGTTTATTTTTCATTTAACCACTCATGGGAATCAGTGGAATCACATATGTCCCACTTTTTACACTATCTATTAGGCATGGAATGTATACAAGGCATGACGAATAAGGAAAATGATGTGTCAAGCCTAGTCCCTAATGTGAAATCATCGGACTTTGTCTTTGCCCCCCCAAGCTTGCACACCAGTAAGGAGAGATAGATAATGATATCTGAAGAGGTAGACACATGAGACAACGAATGCATAAACAAAGAGTGGACAAATCATATTTAACATTCGAGCTCTGACCCACAACCTACAGGAACCCAGTCCTGTATTTTGACCATTCAGGTGGGGAGTCCAGCCAAGTAAATCAAACTTACAAGAAGTCATACTGCTACCTCTCAGCTCAGTCTAATAA
>LZPO01036281.1:11411-22150 GCA_001675575.1 Neotoma lepida | reverse complement strand
TCAATGCAACTGTTTTCAAAGTGAGATCCAGGAACCCTGAATCCAGGGAACCTAGAGTCTCTGAGCCCTTTCAGAGAGACCAAGATGTCAAAACTAATTTCCTCACTTGCCCCTTCCATTCTCATTTTCTTGTGAGTATACAGTGGTGTTTCTCAGAGGCCACAAGGCACCTGTGGCCAGGAAAGATAGCCTATGGAAGCAGACATATTAGTGCCTTCTTCTAATCCAGACTTTCGAGGGGTACATAGAAAGACAAAACAGCACCATTTTTTCTTACCTTAGAAAAATATTTCTTTTCCAAAAGTCATATTACTTTGGCTAACATGTGGTAAATTTACTACTGTGATTTTGAGATGAAGTAAAATACATTTCCACACGTTTGTAATAGTTTCAAATGGTGTCTGGCTAGGGCCCAGTGTTAGGTCCTTTATCTTGTTTTCACAACTCTAGGATGAGAGAGGTGGGTTGTGGATTCTATTCGGGAACAGACAAGCTCAGACAGGACAAGCAGCTTTCCGAAGACATGGAGCAAGTCAGAGTGAGGCAAGATATCAAGTGGAATCTGTCTGACTTGAGTCTATAGACTTGTCATGATTGGTTCTGTGAATGGGAGCATATTCAATGCCCTAGTCCAGAGGTGTCCAGAGCTTTGAGCCTGTGCCCTCTGTATCATTCCAATTTTAGTATATGTGCTGCCAACTCGAGCATGAGCCTGTGTCCTCTGAACACTTTTCTTGGTCATCTCTGATAGTGTCCTGGAAAACTTGCTGGGCCCATTTGGTGTGGACTTGTATGATGTTAACCGCTTACAGGCAGGTGTTATAGACTGATCCAACTAAGGTACCTTCAGAGGGGAGGCTGTGCACTTGCTGGGCTCTGGGAAGAAGCAGAGCTATCAGCAAATTCATTCAAGAGTAGAACTTGATACAACCATCCCAAAGTAGAGGAGATGGTACCTGTCTTCCNTTAGTTATCAGCAGAGCTAACCAAGTGATTGTGTGTGTCACATGCTAAGCCTGGTCCAGAGGAGACACCAGAGAGCAGGGCCAGAAGGACAAATAGTTGGTGTAACCTCTTATACATCAAGATTAGTGTCAGAGGACTTAACTATACTGAGTAGTGGGACTGTGGATTTTCAGTTTACTCTGATTCTCATTCATGGTGTGACTCTGGATGTGGAACTTGAGATCTCCATCCCACAGTTTCCTTTGAGTAAAATGCTCATCTTGTAGAATTGATCTGAGAATTAGACAAATAAATACACATCAAGCTTTTGGCTCCTGGCCTGGCTGAGATAAATAGTTTGAAAAACATTATTTGAAATGTGTTATCACAAAACTCTTCACATATGACTGTGCTTGAATGTGTCCNCACATTTTGGAGGCTCAGTCCTTATTGTAAGCATCCTGAGAGACAGCACCTGAAGAGAGGTAATCAGGTTATGAGGGCTCTGCCTTCACAGGAGCCTGAATGTCATTATCACAGAAGCAGGGAGTTCTCTTGGAGGTGGGGATGTGAAGAAGTATTTCAGCCCCCCTCTTGCTCTCCTTCAAGCACTCTTTCAGCCTTTGGCCAGGGGATGACATAAGAAGAAGAAATTCACCAGATGTTACTACCTTCATATAGGCCATTCAAGTTTCCAGAATTGTAANGAATGAATTTCTTTTCTGTATCAATTACTCTGTTGTATTAGTCATTTCATTTATCTCACTGTTGTGACAAAATACCTGACAAAAAGCAATTTGAAGAAAGAAGGATAGATTTACACTGGTTACANTCTGAGAGGATATGGTCCATCATGGCAAGGGAAGCATGGTGGCATGAACTACTCATGTTNTATCTTCAGTCAGGAAGCAGAGAGTGATGAATGGCCCAACCCATGGAATGGTACTTCCCACAGTTAGTCAATGTCTTCCCATTTCAATGGACTTCATCTAGAAAAGNACCCAAAGGTTTGTTTCCGTGTTGCTTTTAAATCCCACTAAGTTGGCAAGCAAAGTTAACCTTCNTTGGTCAGGCAAGATGGCTCAGTGTGTAAGGCCACTGGTTGTGCAGACTAACAACCTGAGTTGGAGCCGTGGAACCTCCATAGTGGAAGGAGGAGAGCTGATTCCCACAAGTTGTCCTCTGACCTCTATCAATGCACAGGGCATGAATGATATCCTCAGCCAGCCTTTGAGTGAGAGCTAGAGAGCACATGGGCTCCTGCCTAAGCCCACCCTGCTAAGCTCTGCTCCTACAGCTGTGTGTCCTTACTCCATCTTAGGACAGTTAGCAAACCAGCACTGGCAGAGAAGAGTTTAGACACATGGAGGAAATCATCTGGGGACACTTAGCTAGTATCAGGTGGGAGGTGTTGGAGACAGAGGGTCCACATCCCCTGCAGAGCTATAGTCTTGGAGAGAAAAGCCCCCAGACACAGCTGGTGGTGTGAGCAAGAGAATGAGTACTGTACTTTGGGTGAGAAACTCTAAAAATTGAATGAGATTATTGACAGCTCAGAATAAACCACACAAAGGACAGAGATGAACTCATTCCTAGTGCTGGGGCTGCCATATGAAGTCTGGAGGCTCTAGAGAGAAGTGTTGGCAACCCCTGGGTTAAATGCTTCTGGAAGACTAGCTGCTCTTTCTTCTAAGGCTTGGATAATCACATGNGTATCACTGACTTCATGGCTGTCTACCCCCTTGTGTAGCCCTCCAGATCTGATGACAGAGCAATGTTGAAAGAANTGTACTCCCTGGAGTGCAGTGAAATCAAGTGTTTTCTATGTGTAGTAGAGACACANAGCCTCTTCACTGGCAAGTAAGTATGCTGGAGTACCAGGTTCTTGAGGGAGCTGTTCTTGGTGGGATCCAGCCTGCACTTCTTCGACTTTAGAGGGGCAGGGATTTATTTTTATCACGGGCGATACTATTGGGTTTCTCTTGGTTGGCCTCACTTCATAAGGGGCCAAGTGCCACCTTCCATCTTCCATGTCATGAATGCATACACCACCTTAATTATTTATTATTTATTTTATGAGACAGTGTCTTGTTATGTAGTCTGGCTAGACTAGACCTTACTGTGTAGCCCAGCCTGGCATCTAACTTGCAGTCATCCTCCTGTCTCTGCCTCCTGAGTGCTGGATTACAGATGGAAGCCATGCCAAGCTTCTCCATANCATTAACAAAGCAAAATTTCCAAGGGTCTAGTCTGGATGACCCTATACTNTTCTCTGATGGCTAAGGAGTTCAAGGTACTCATAAGTGACAGTTATTGGTCAGTCATTCNTACCTCATCTTGATGTCCTGGGTCAGTAACTCCTTCACTCAAAATTCTTCCCNCTATCCAGGCTGGTCTGGAGCTTCCTTCCACACTCCACAGCCCCCTCCCTGCCTGAATATTTTCTCACCCCATATTTAGCTGGAACCTGTGGTTTGCATGTTTGTTTAATGCTCAGCCGTGGGCTCCTCACACCCCATACTCAGTGCTCAGAGTCCACAACCCCAAGAGGAAAGCTGTTAGACTCATTTATAACAAGGATTNCATTTCAGAGAGAATAAGTTACTTACCCAAATTACTAAGTGTTTGTTTTTAATTCAGTGTCATTTTCAGAAGATCACATTGCTATTGCACTCATTGACTATTGTTTCCTTAGGAGATGATCAGAGAACATTAGGAGCACATTAGGTGTATACTGAGTACATCATATTCCAGAAACCTCAGTTTCTGCTCTGTCAGATTGGAAATGAGAGGAACTAAGGAAAACAATTCTCTAGGAAGTTTCCTGTATGCACAGATCTTTCTATGAATTGCACATACTGCCAAAAGAGATATATGGTGGAGGGCCAGGCATCTGACAAAAGAGACCCTATGGAGAATTTGCATATTGGGGCAGGCAGATAAACCTAGGGCCTTAGTTGAAGTCCCTGGCCTCAGAAGCTCAGACCTTTGCTTAGCAAATGACTACCTTCCTATGCCCTCCATCTTCTGATCTGTAAAAAGGAGTCTAGATGACCCTGAACTGGTTGGATGTGGNAAGGTGTAAGTGGGATCAAGCTTGAAAANCAATTGGCGTAGTGCCGGGCTTATTGGTTTGTGTTTGGTGAGATTCTGCCTCCTGTTATTGATACAATTATTATTTCCAGTAGAACCAGTCAGAAGGGCATTCCTGGCATTGGGCTCTGCTCCCCAGCATCTGCTTGGCTTGGAGATGCTCAGTGGGCTATTCCCATGATGTAACTGGATACCCCATTACTCTGTGGCTGGATTTGGCTTAAGCACCTTTGATTGATTGGGACCATTTGAGGCCAGGGAGCAAATATGGGGCTCTAATGGCACAAACAGAGAGCCTGCCAGGGGAGCAGCCTGGTGGCTCCAGAAAAGCTGTCCCTTGCAGGCCAGCAGTGCTGGGGNNTCGGCCTAGGTAGGTATCACGGGTCATCACAGGACACCCTGATAATATGCTTGTACTTTCCACGAGGTTGGGTCTCTGAAAAATTTATTCACCTATACATCCATCCTCCCTCCAAAATTTAAGTTGGCAAGGTTGCGTGAAGTATTTACTGTTCTCAAACACNGGGCTTTGCTTATGTGTAAGAGATCACAAACACAAGTTTATTCCTTCACTCATTTACTCATGCCTGCAATATGTATTTATCCAGAACTTGCCTTGTGTGATCATTGTCTCTGACTTTTTGGAGCTTGATAAATTGGGGTTCTGTGCCATTGGAGAAAGTGAGTAGGTGAGGAAGGNGCTCAGGAAGTCCTGATGTCGGAATTACCTAAATGTTCACNAAATGTCAGCTGAGCCTGAAGAGATGGGTGGGATTCAACAGGAGAGAATCAGGGGAAGGGAATTGTCACCTGGTGATGGAATAGCCTGGAGTGGTCCTAGTACTAGGAAAGTAATGATACAGAGCCCACNGTGGTTGGGGAAACCTAATAGTGATAAATTCCAACAGCAGACATTTATTGGAAACCTTGTCATACTCTAAGCCTTTAATGCAGTGGTCCGTTTCCATCCATGTTTTCATGGCTCAAAAGCATGTGTTTTCAGGGTCAGATGATATGAGTTTAAATCTATATCTTTATCTTNTGTGTAAACATGAGCAATTGGCAGCTGAACATTGCTGAGTTACTGACTTAGCTACTTTTCTATTGATGTGAGGAGACATCATGACCAAGACAGTTTTCAAAAGAAAAGATTGAATTAGGGACTTACAGTTTCNGAGAGTAAGTTCATGATCATGTTGAGTAACATGGCAGTAAGTAGGCAGGCCTGATGTTGGAGCAGCAGCTGAGAGCTTACATATTGAGACAACAACCATGAGGCTGAGAGGAGGGGAGGGAGGAGAGGGGTACAGGGAGGGGGAGGCACAAATACTGAAAGGGAATGGCATAGACTTTTGAAATCTCAAAGCCCACTCCCAGTGACACACCTCTACCAACAAGGCCACACCTCCTAATCCTTTTCGAACAGTTCCATCAACTATGAATCAAACATTCAAATANATTAGCCTATGGGGGCCATTCTCATTCAAATCACCATAGTTACAGGTCCTTGTCTTTAAAACCAGATAGGAGAAATCATATATCTACATGTATATGGACTCATTATTTACTTTGTATTTTGAGTGATAAACTAATCTTACATGATTTATCTTACTGTTTAAAATGTTCTAGTTGTGTGACTGTTGGTACTGGTGTTTCTTTCATTTGTGTCCTTTAATGCATCTCCCTTGTCTTCTCTCTCTTCCTACTCACTCCATCCACCCCCAATCACTGTACCTTTTTTGTGATGCCCTAGGCTCATCTTCACAGTCTCTATCCTGATACTTGTATCAGCTATTGCTTTAAGGGACTTAGGTTCCTTTAATTGGTCAATGGCATTAAAAATAAAGATCTAGTTAGCTCGTTGGTATACCCACCACTGTTGAGAGAGAGTTTTTTTAGAAACGTCTCCAATGCAGAAGAATTGCAGAAAACTTATGTAGGGACTCTCCCTCTGGGGGGTAGAAGAGCAGCATAAAGTGCAGCCAATTAGCCCAGCAGGGAAGAAGAACCGCTTCCCAGAGGAAAAACCCTGACAGGAGCAACTTCTGCCAGGTGTTCNCAGTGAGCATCGGCAGTCAGTCATGCTAACAGCACAGGCCATGTGAGGAGAACAGCATTTTCATTTTACCTCCCCAGNACCTACAACCCCAGTCTTATTGTGAGGAGAATGCCATGCAGCCCCAACTTGAGGAACATACAAACTGTGTGACCTATCCCTCAAGACTGCCAAGATTATCAACCACAAGAGAAGTGCGAAGAGCTATCATAAGATCGAGAATCCTAAGGAATATGANCAGTAAGCATAGCGGACTTCACACTAAGAGCCTGTAGCAGAAAAGGAAGGACTGTAATCTGGTGAAATCTGAATAAAATAGGACTTAGTAATAACACATCAGTATAACCCATTAGCTAAAACAGATAACCCTGAGCAATGTAAGAAAGATGTCACCAACAGGGGAAATGGTTGGGGTATGGATATTTAAGAGCTGTTACACTGTTGCCTAAATTTTCTGTAAATGTAACACTATGCCAACCAAAAATTCAACACTGTCATTANTTAATTCTCACCAGTTTTCTATGAAAACAAGTGTGTCCCCTTCATGCCCCTTTGAGGAAGATAGAATTGCCTCCCCTTTTATTTNTTTTTAAGATATTTTTTTAAGTTTTATTTAGTCTTATTCCATGTGTATGGGTGTTTTGCCAGCATGTATCTCTGTGTCACATGCATGCAGTGCCCATAGAGGCCAGGGGAGGGAGGCTGGTCCTCTGTAACTGGTGTTAGATGATTGTAAGTTGTGGTGTGGATGCTAAGAACTAAAACCAGGTCCTCTTCGAGAGCAACNAATGCCCTCAACTGACTAGCCATCTCACCAACCCTAAAAGGATTTAATTTTAATTAAGTGTATGTGTGTCTGTCTCTATGTGGGTATTTGCATGTGAGGGCAGTTGTCTGTGGAGTCCATCAGATCCTTTGGAACTGGAGTTACAGATGACCATCAGCTGTGGGTGTTCGAGCTGAATCTAGGTCCTTNGCCAGAGCAGTACGTGCTCTTAACCACTGAGCCATCTCTCTGCCCATTGCCTTTCCTTTTTAATGGTTCAACAGTCTCCTCATACAAACTCANGATACAGGTAGCTGAATGACAAAATGAGGTATTTTTCTTAGCAACTACTATGTACTCAGCCATTTGCTCTGGTTCTCTGGGAGTCCTGATTCTTGAACATTCTGGGAAAGGCCGAGCTCCTGGGAGCTTGTGATTTCATGCAGAGTACAGTGACACCTAAATCTCTTTCCTTCTGGGAAGGGACCCGGGAGAAAGGCATTAGCAGAAAGTACATGATGACCCTACTGCTTTGGGTCTGCCAGAAGTGCTTGTAAAACTCAGCAAGTGCCGGTGCCTTGAACGTATCCCAATAATCCTGCTCATCTGATTTTCTCTTTGAGCTTTTGCTAGCAGGCACTAGTGATTTAAAAAAAAAAATCACTGGAGAAAATTGTTTTGCAGTTGGGAAAAAAAGGCCATCTAGTGGCTTAATTTGTTATGCGTATTAAGGTTAGACTTACTATGCTTTTATGATCCAGTTTGAGATCTTGAAAGCAGGGGCTGTATCTTTTCCAGATGTTGCCAGTAGGCTGAATGTTGGACAATTGAGCAAGAGAATAAATGTGTGAATGACTTAATTTAATAGGGAGTTTCCTTGAGCTAGCTCTTTAAATACCAGTGTTCTGCCAGAGTTTAATTCAAGAATTTCTCAAGGTCAAATATGAAGTCATGTAATTGTGTTAAGGAAGGGAAAATATGATGCTAACATAGGTAGTAACCATGGATCAATATAATCTGCATACCAGACAAGACAATGCCATGTATTGTTTACTGCCTGAGGTATCAGGGGTTAAGAGGTAAGTGAAGGACTCAGGCTTTGTGTGATGTAATCTCAGTCTGAGGCANATTGATGTTTCTTCTATTTGTCTTCTCTANATCATCTCCTTTTTCAGTAAATCTCCCCAACATCCTCCCTCTAGTTAATTCCAGTCCTTCAAGGTATATAATTCTAATAGAAAAGAAGGAATAATTTTAAAGTATTTTCATGAAGCTATCATAATGGTGATGCCAAATCACCAAATATAAAATGAGTCCAGTCTCAATTATAAATATTAAAAATAACATATCAGCAGTCAGAGCACATCAGTGCATCCAACGAAACAGCCAATGATCAAATGGAATTTTTTCTGGGACACAACGTTAGGAGATCTATAACATTTTTCATCTAAGTAAATTAGTCTCTAGAAAACAAGCATATGCTCATCTTGATAGATGCTGAAGTTCCATTCAGCAAAATTCAATATCAATCCCTTGAAATATTTCTTACTAAATTTAGCATTGATGTCTACTCTTTTACTTGGAAGTGTGTATTGCCTTAATTCAAAATCCAGGGCTGGCAAGATGGCTTATCAGGTAAAGGCACTTTCTGCCAAGCCTCGTGATCCGAGTTTGATACCTGGGACCTACATGGTGGAAGTAGAGAGAGCCAACTTCAGCAAGTTGTCTTCTACACCCTGACATGTGCACGTGAATACCTACACCCTGTACATATACACAATAAATAAATGAATAAATGTAATTAAAAAATATCAGTATCATGCTTGTTGAAAAAATGATGGGGACCATCAGACTAAAGAGGAATGAGAGGCAAAAGCAACCACTGTCTACACTGGTATGTGACATTGTGCNAGAGAGACTAGCAGATGTGAATATGTAATAGTGAGGACTTACAGGTGTGAAATTAGTAAAGAAGTGATAAAAAATTCATTTCTATTTTCAGGTAGCAATGGCTGGACAATTTGAACTAACTGAATATATTACTAAGAAATTCAAAAAGGTGATTCAATGTTGGTTAGTCTCAAGTATGAACTTGATGTGTTCTAGAATCATCTGGAGATAAGTGTGCATGCCTGTTGGAGGCTATTGTGTTTGGGTTAATTGAGGTGGAAAAACATGTCCAGTGTGGCTGGCACCATTCCCTGGGATAAAAGGAGAAAGTGATCTCAATATAAGTATTTATTTTTCTCTTCTTCCTCATTGTGGATGCAATGTAACAGCTGCTTCAGGTTTCTGGTGCCTTAACTTCCCTGCAATGATGGTCCATAACCTTAAACTATAATCCAAAAAACAAGCCATTTTTTTATCTTAATTTGCTTTCATCAAGGTTTTTTAATCACAGCAATATGGAAAGAAACTAAGACAGGCCAAGGCACAGATATGCANTTTTCAATGTACGAATAATAATGAAACAGAAAACCTATTCATTATAATATATCTAACATTAAAGTACCTAAAAGTAAGCTTAGGGAAAATGTGTAAGAGCTATATGAAGAAAATATCAAANTACTNTAAAAATAGGCAACAAAGGCTCTTAGCAAATGGGGGGACTTGGCAGGTTTTAATTAAGAAGCTCGACTGTGCTTATTGCATTTATATTTACTTATAAAATTAACCAAAATCAACTTANTATAAACATAGCAGAACTCCTTAAACTAGACAGTGGATTTACATACTGGATGGTTAGAGTTTTTTAGGTTTTGTTTCTAATTATCAACATTTACTGCTTACCCTCCACANCAAACCATGAGGTACGTGCCAATATCATCACCACATCCGTTTCCTAACCGAGGAAATGGGAGCAGTGAGGAAGGCGCTTGCTTCACACTGCACACAGCTTCAAAGTGGCAGCACCAGCCTGAAACCACAGGCAGCCCACCTCCAGTGCCCCCNTCCCTTTCAACCATGANCTACAGATGGAGTGACTAGAAGCAGGTAGTGCAATAGGGAGAGCATGAACAGGTGCCCATACTCCTTGCCCTTTTCAGATAGGTAGACTGTAGAGAAAGTGCCTGGGATTGTTGTGAGAATCAAAGTAGTTCGGAGTATAATGTACCAGTGCCAAGCATAGAGTAGGTACCCAGCAAATAATAGCTTCTTGGTGCTTGGATTGGTGCTCAGTGAAAAGATTGCTTAGCATTTGCCCATTGATGTGTTCAACATGACGCAGTACACCTTGACAGAGTGCCAGGCTTCATGCTTGGCTCTTGGTATAAGAAAATTAATAAATAGTAAATGAATGAGTGAAGAAGTAGAATAAGAAAACTAAGCAGAAAAATACAACACAAAATCAGTGCTAAGACTTTGAGTAGTGTTGACTCTTGCTAGGCTCTGTCACCGGATGAAAGTGGAGANGAGGACAGAGCCAGTTCCTAGTGCTACAAGTGTGATCAAATCACCACTCTTGGCATTCTTTCTCCCTAAAAGGAGGAAGATTATAATATACCCACTTTACAGCTTTGTTGAGAGGGGAAAATCACAGGAAAATGTTTTTGAATAATGTATCAGAGTTGTTATTCTATGGTAAATAGCAGTAGTAACGGTAATAACAATAGTGCCAGCATTGACATCATCATTTACTGACACTGGCATGCCAATCATCTGTCCATTTGCCTATCCTTCCACTGAATTTAGATATAACATATGTACACTTATAAAGATAGATACTCTGAGGAACTGTCCAAGGTCCTGAACACACGACAAGGCAAATACATCTAGATCTTCCCTTCTGTAATTTATGGAAAAGCTTTAGTGACACTCCCTTCTGTGATAGGCTCTCACATTATTACATCTCAGGACTCCTGGATAAAAAACAGACTG
>LZPO01036280.1:0-22175 GCA_001675575.1 Neotoma lepida | reverse complement strand
GGTTTTTCGAGACAGGGTTTCTCTGTGTAGCTTTGCGCCTTTCCTGGAACTCCCTTGGTAGCCCAGGCTGGCCTCGAACTCACAAAGATCCGCCTGCCTCTGCCTCCTGAGTACTGGGATTAAAGGCGTGCGCCACCATCGCCTGCCTAAAGAGATATCTTGATAGAGGGAGACATTAGGGAGTTAGGGAGAAACCTGGTGCTANGGAAATTCCCAGGAATCCGAAAAGACAACCCCAGCTTAGACTTCTAGCAATAGTGGAGAAGGTACTTGAGCTGACTTACTGCGTAATCAGATTGGTGAATACCCTGTCATCATAGAGCCTTCATCCAGTAACTGATGGAAGCAGATACAGAGATCCACAATCAAACTCCAAGCCAAGCTCCGGGAGTCCAGTTGAAGAGAGGGAAGAGGGATTCTATGAGCAAGAGGCATCAAGATCATGATGGGGAAACCTACAGAGACAACCAAACCAAGCTACTGGGAACTCATGAACTTTAGACCAACAGCTGTGGAGTCTGCATGGGACCAGACTAGGCCCTCTGCATATGGGAGACAGTTGTGTAGCTTTCTCTGTTTGTGGGGCCCCTGGCAGTGTGATCAGGATCTATCCCTGGTGCATGAGTGGTTTTTATGGAGTCTGTCACCTATGGTGGGACGCCTTGCTCAGCCTAGATGCAGGGGGGAGGGGCTTGGTCTTGCCTCAACTAAATATACCAGGCTTTGCTGGCTCCCCATGGGAGCCCTTACCCTTTTAGAGGAGGGGATTGTGGGGTTGGTTGTGGGGGTATGACTGGGGGATCTGTGGTTGGTATGTAAAATGAATAAAAAAATTTCTTAAAAAAAAAAGAAAAAGAAAAAAAAAGTGCTTTTCTTTAATTTTACATACCAATCCCAGTTCTCCCCTCCCTCCTCTTCTCCCGTCTCCCCACCTCTCCCATCCACTTGTCAGAGAGGGTAAGGCCTCCCTTGGGGAGTCTACAAAATCTGCCATACTAAGTTGAGACAGGACCAAGCCTCTCCCCCTGTGTCAAGGCTGAGCAAAGTATCCCACCCTAGGGAATGTGTTCCAAAATGCCATTTCATGCACCCGGAATAAGTCCTAGTCCCACTGTCAGGGGCTCCCCAAACAGATCTAGCCACCTAACTGTCACCCCCATTCAGAGAGCCTAGTTCAGTCCCATGTATGTTCCCCAGGTGACAGGCTGGAATCCATGAGTTCCCATCAGTTTGGGTCAGCTGTCTGTGTGGTTTTCCCCATCATGATCTTGACCTCACTTGCTCCTGTGATCCCTCTTCCCTCTCTTCAACTGAAGTCTAGGAGTTCAGCCTAGTGCTTGGTTGTGGATCACTGCATCTACTTCCATCAGTTACTTGATATAGGTTCTACGATGACAATTAGGGTAGTCACTAATCTGATTATAGGGGAAGGTAAATTCAGGCACCCTCTCCATTATTGTTAGTATGGTTAGTGTCATACTTGTGGATTCCTGGGGATTTCTCTAGCACTAGGTTTCTCCCTAAACTCCTCATAGTTCCTCTACCAAGACATCTTTTTCATTGTTCTGCCTCTCTGTCCCTCCCTCCACTAGGCCATCTCCATCCCTCCTGTTCCCATCCCTCATCCCTTCCCTTCTACCCCCTCTCCCAGTTTACCCAGGAGATCTTAACTATTTTCCCTTCCTGGGGCCTTCCATGTGTATCCCTCTTAGGATCCTCCTTTTTACCTAGCTTCTCTAGGGTTGTTGATTGTAGCCTGGTTATCCTTTGCTTTGCATCTAATATCCATTTAAGAATGAGTACATACCATGTTTGTCTTTCTGGGTCTGGGTTACCTCACTCATCTACCATGGATTCTTGACCAGATTTACAGTAAACAAGCACGAGTTTCCTCCTGTGGAATATAGCCCTTAAATCCAATCAGAAAGTAGTTGGTTGCCTATACAACATTCATGCCATTATTGTGTCATACAAATCATTACTATATTTCGCAAGATTCACAGTTAGTAAGATTGCTTATGACACCGCCCTCCCCTATGTAACAACCTGCAGTACTATGAAAACTAGGTAGTTTCCTGGTCAGTACCAACATGATTTCTCTGTTCCTATGACCAATGTGTGTGATGTCTTCAGCAACAGGGTTTTACCATGAAGTTCTAGTGGGCAACCAACAGCAATGACAATGGTCTGCATTATTTTGGGGGTCTCCAGGACACTTCTGACCAGTAACTCGAGGGGAAGTATCTCATACTTGGTACTGACAGTGTATGGCTTCAGGGATAAGCATTATTCCTTGAGTGTATATGAAACTAGGAAAATAGTCTGTTTCCACATGGCTTTTCAGACATCCTTAGTTACAGCTTTTAATAATTTTACATCACTTATAGCTTTTAATATCTTTCTTTGCACACTTGAAATCTAGGACCTAAGTTGGTTGCCTTACTTCATTCATATTGTATTAGACTCCTCTATGTTGTCATTGATCCTTTATTAAAGTGAGACCATGACATCTTTTTCTATCATTTCATCTTTTGTTTTCCAGAATTAAGTTGTGAAGCTGTGGCGGTGTCAAGGTGGCAACTGTTTCCTGTTTTGTGTATCTTTGTTTTGGTTCACACATCTGCTTGGTTGGATGTGTCCTCCAGTTTTTATTCTTTTCTCCATCCATTTTGTGTGTTTATTTTCTTTCTTGCCAGTTTTCCTGGTGAACTGTCTTCACTTGAACTCATGCTCCCCATGACTATTTAGGGAGAAAGCCAACTGCAGTAACGTCCTTGTACTGACTTGTAGTAGAAGACACATGTGCTTCATTTGTGTCCCCAAGATGTTTCAGAGACAGCAGCACTAGCGTCTTGACTGTGTATGATATGGTTAATCATTTAATGGATGTAAATAATTAAGTGTTGAAAAGAGGTGGGATGGGAGAAGGAGAAAAGAGGAAGTAAAGTGTGGATGTGCGTGGGTAAGAGGCATGAGATGATAAAGAAAATCCTCTGGCATAGATGCAGAGAAAGAAAGGGCATTTATAAATGCCTGCTTAGGCAAGGTGGAAGCCAAATCATAATTGAATAATTAAAGTACAAGAGTGTACATTTAAAGTATTTTAAGTAAAAAAAAATTAAATAGAAGGTATTATAACCTTAGTCCATGGTGCCTCCTAGTTGGAATAATATGGTTTTTCCCAGCTCCTTAATTATCTTTTGTAGCAATCTCTGCTAGATGGGGTTGGGGTGGTGGTTGCAGGCTTTAACAATTCAAACAGAGTAAGTCAGTGTGTCCTTACTAAGGAGAGGCGTTGCTGCTGTGGGGACTCTCCTTGTGCTGGGATTCTCCAGTCTGAGATATTCCACCGTATAATTACAAGTTCATCTCTGCTGTTTAGAGTGTCATTCTTTCCCATGCACAGGGCTTCCTGTGACCAAGGCTCTAAGAGGATGTGGAATACCCACCTGCATATGTTGACCCTTGTAACTAGCAGGTCTCTTCCCAGTCACACCTACCTGAGACTGTGTCAAGTTCAGCAGCATACTTTCTGAGTTCCTATGTGGCTCATCCAAGCAGTGATGGGGATTATACCTCTAGATCAATTCACCCCAGGCCACCCATGGAGAATATGAACTTGAGGCTCATAGAGTACACTGCTGCCTCAGTCTGCCCAACCACATCTGCTTCGGAAATCTCTTCACACATGCTCTATCCAGCTCCCAGTTACATCTCTGCAACCTTGCTAGTATCTCTCTAGCTAGGTGTTCTTGTGGTGCCTATGTATCAGAGTGAGATCCCCTCTCTGGTACTTCTATTGACCTGGACCCACTGTGCTGTGGCTGGGTACCATCCTGATTATTTTTTTTTTTTTACAGAGGAAAATTCCACTTAAGATATTTCTGCTTTGTTCAGCTTTCTCTGACAAGAATTGGATCAATTTTTTTTCATCCCATCTCAGGTGTGTAGGCGAATGTTTTGTCCGGTCCTGCCTGGCTCCCGTGGCTGCTCAGACCCAAGTAAACACACAGAGGCTTATATCATTCACCAACTTATGGCCTAATAGCTCAGGCTTTTCATTAGCCAGCTCTTACATCTTAAATTAACTCATTTCTATAAATTTATACTTGCTATGTGGCTTGTGGCCTTTCAGTACATTTACATCTTGCTTCTTCTGGCGGCAGCTAGCAGTGTCTGCTCAGCTCTGCTTTCTTCTCCTCTCTCTCTAGTTCGAATGTCCCCCCCAACCTTATCCTGCCTCACCATTGGCCAAACAGCTTTATTTGTCAACCAATCAGAGCAATACATATTCACAGCATACAGAACATCCCCATCACAGGTGTTTTACCAGATCATACAGAAATGGGTTCTAATCTGTCATGTCATATAATTTAAAAGCCTTTCTTTGACCCTAACAAAGTAGGTTTTCTCATGTTATAAAATATTTAACTAGTATTCAATGTTAAGTGGTTATGCACTATTTTGGTCTGTAGATGGGTGGCCTATGGATCTTAATGGACATTGCTACACAGAAATGCAAAGATATCTAAGTTTACTAGGTCAATCTTTTCCCATCTATTTACTGAGTTCCCACCATGGGCAGATAATAAGTCCATAATGGCATATACAGTTTCTGTCTTTAAGGAGTTGACAGTCAGGAGGACAAATCAATGAACTTGGAAATTGCCATAGAGATGGCCAGTGTTACGCTGTAGACAAAGACATTACATAACTTCTGTGGTTGGTAAGCAGTACTGGGAGGTGTGACAATCTTCAGTTCAACCTTTGATAGGTGGGGCCTAATGTGAGGAAGTTAGATAATTGAGACCGTGCCCCTGAAGGAGCTATTAGGGCCCTAACTCTGCCCCCACACCCGTCCGTGTGCATGTGTTTGTAGGTTCCTGCCCCATATTCAGCTCTGCTCAGACCAATCATGGCATATCCAGAATTCTTAGTTATTGGTCCACATAGTCAACCATGGAGTCATCCTCCCATCCTGCATATGTGGTCCTTTATCACGTGTGGTTCCCACCATTCCTTCCAGCAGACTTCTCTCAGATTACTTCCAGAAGGCAGAATGTAATTCTCTTTTTAAGGGGCTGCTGGCATCTACACCTCATTTGGTCTCATCTTCTATCTTATCTCCCTAGATTAACCGTTTTCTTCTGCTAAGCGAGAAGACCAACAGGGCTGACAGGATTTGTCTTTATCAATGTTCTGGCCATTTTGATCCCTGGTCCTAAAGGAGAGAAGGCAAAGCAAGAGATAGAGTGTGAAATTGTTTCTTAGTGGCACAGAAATGCCACTCTTCTCAGAACCAAACAGAGTATACATGAGAGATGACATGCCTCTGGAAAGGACACTCCAACCTCATGGGAGAGGGCTGCTAGGTGAGCAGGTGGCAGGAGAAGTCTCCTAGGGGAGAGGAACAGGAGACCTGTGAAGACATCCTCAAGAGAGCCTTCCAGCCACTGGCTTGAGCTGTAGAAGGCTCATCCTGGTTGGCCTCAGACGCCCTGTAATAACTAGACATAAATTGAAAAGACATGTCTCTGCTAGAAAATGTGAGACATTACAGCCAACCCTACAGTTCCTTCCCAGAAAAACGGCATGCATGGATGCTGTGTTTTTCTGAGATAGATTGAGTATTGCTCATGTGCAGGGCACAACTAACTGCGTATCCTGGAACTACTAATTGATTACAGGAAACCAAACGAACAGCAAAAAAACTTTAAGACTTAGGGCCCAGTAGGAATATAAAACTACCTAAGAACGTAAGCCAGCAAAATCCCTTCAAACAAATGTAGGTTCGAGTAGTAGAATTACTTGGTGAAATCCTGGCTGTGTGTGCTGAACTTGAATCATCTAGGCTTATAGGGCACAGGGAGCTCCTGAAGTAGAAGTAGTGAGGTCATTGGTTACCATTTAGTAAATTCAAAATTACCCTGATATTCTGAGTATACTACAGTCACACTAAAACCTTTCCCCAGAGCTCTGTAAAGCCTTGAGCTTTTCCCAGCCCAGGCTGCAGTTGTGGGCTGACAGTATTCTTATGAGACCAGACGATATGGAAGTTCACAGCCATGACAGGAAAAGACATTCAGCTGAGAAAGAGATTCTCCGGCTTGGCTTCTCAGAGAGAATTTCAGCCAAGGTATTCTGGGGACACCCAGGATTCTATCTACACCCTGTGCCTGTCCCCTAAAATCTGCCCTATCAAAATGCTGGCTCACTGTAGGTTACCCCTGTTCAAGACCTGAAGGATAAAACAAAACATTAAAACAATTAAAAACTATTTCACCTGGCTGGAGATATGGCTCAACTTCATTAAGAGTACTCTTCCAGAGGACTGGAATTCTGTTCCCAGTCCCCACATATGTGGGTAACAACCCCCTGTAACAACAGCCACAGGGGATCAGATCCCCTTCCTGGCTCTACAGGCACCTGCATGTGCATGAACCTACACATAGGCAAACACACACATGTACTATAAATTAAATTTTTTTCTTAAAATGAAAAAAATAAACCCTGGGTCCACCAGGCCTTTCAGAACACAGCTCTAGGGAGGAAACTACAGGACAGAGGGAGCTCATGGGGTGAATAGGTGCTCCCCTCAGACACAGCTGAAGACACAGGCCCATAATGGCACAGTTGTGGTGTTCTCTCTCCCTCTCTCTCTCTCTCTCTCTCTCTCTGTCTCTCTGTCTCTCTGTCTCTCCTCAGCTGAACACTTTAAAGCTCTGATTTCAAGGACACACAGGCAGCCAGGAAGGAAGTAGGGTGCTGACAGCCTCACGAAGACGCCAGCAGATGGAGGAAGTATTTCAAGGGCTGTGAGGACAGCATTAAATGTGCTCCACAGTCAATCTTCCTAGAAATCCTTTATTTATCAAATATTTAAAAACACACAGTTTGCTTTGTGAAGCAAATTTACAGCAAAATCCATGGCATATGCAAACACTGCATGCAGGATGCCAGGCGTCCTTGCCTTCCAGGCTCAGACATGGCAGAACCTCCATGGGTTTCTTAATGGGCTCTAAGTAACAAGTATGGGCTCTAAGCCAGAGATCTCTGAGTCCTGCCCCCCCCACAGTTCTCTTTCTGTGAAGTGATGCTCAGGGCATGGGAGCAGCGGGGCATGGATGTCTTTCCCTGTGAGGTCGGTCTACCTTGAAGAGTGTGAAGCAAGTAGCAGTGTCTAATAGAGCTGGGCTGTCTGCCTTTCTCTTCTTTTTTACTTTAGTAATCTCCGGACACATGTTTCTTAAAGCAGTGAAAATAGATCCAGGAAAATTGACCTCCCCTGCCGTTCACGTGACAGTGAACAGCAGTTAGCAAAGACTAGGTGAGTCCCACTTAAACAGTGAAGGCCTCAGCTAGTAAAGAGGCAACTTTGCAAAACGATGTGTGTGGTAGAGCAGCCTATGGCAACATCAAAATGGATACAGTAGCCACTTGACTTAGGGAGATAAATAACAAAAACAGAGACCTTAACAATTTCACAATTTTCACCTATAACAACAACAACAACAAATATTCACCAGTAGGAAGGACAAGACTGACTGGAGAGGAATGGAAGGGCATTTAAACCTTGTTTGAATTGTCAAATCTTAAAGCAGTAGTGAAGGCCCTTCCTGTATAGGACATGCTGCCCAGACTCCCAGAATCCTCTGCTGCTGGGGCTCACACTCAACTCCTCTACAGAGTAACGGCACCTCACACATGCCTTAATCAGCCACCAAACTCAGCCTGCTGGCATTCCTTGTGCCTGGCATACAGCCACTCAGGGAGTATACCCAGGCCTTCTCACAGTGAAGCACGCCCCTCATTGCTCCAATCCCAGAGTCTAGATGGATCTCAAAAGGTGGTTCCTATCACCTTCTTTGTCCAAGACAACAACAGAGGGGTTCAGGGCTTTTAGTTTTAAACTAGACATTAATAACTGCTCAAGGACAGGAAACAAGCTAATAGAATGCTCCCACGATACTTGTACACTTTCTCCCTGTGATGCAGTGTTCCGTAGCCCCTCTCTTCAACGGCATCTTCCAATGAGGGCAAACTAAATTCCAATATGTGTATCCCACTTTGTTTCAACAGGGATGAGGAGCCATTCCTTGCTGTGTCAGGAGTGTTCGCCTGATCATTCTGTGTTTTACTTTCCTACAGACCCCTCAAAACTGAAGCCATCAGCATGCGTGGCTGTAAAGTGACATACTTGGTGGTCCAAACCATCAAGCATTTTCCAGAAAATTCAGCATCCCTGTTAAAGCAGCATAACATTAAGGACAAAGAAAAGAATTCACATGGCAATAGGGGCCGTGGTCACACAGGATGCGGCAGAGAACTTTGGTGAAGTGCCAGATGTGGGTGTGGTTAAATATTTTCCAGGATGCTTGCTATGGTTTGGGGCCTCGGGGAAAGAGCAGATCCCAATTTTTCCTTCATTTTCCCTTGGGATAATATACCCCAGAATGTCTTGCATCTATAAGATGTATAAATGACCTTAGTTCACGAGACTCAGTGGGCTGCTGGGATGCATGCACAACAAGTAGCTAATGAGATATCTAAAGCACAGCTGGGCACACTGCAGTGGAATTCCACATGCCACTCAAAAGATGAGGTAAGTCTGCATACTTAGGTGCATAAGAGTATGTCACCACATGTTTCCCTCTCTCTCTTCTTTCTAAAAAGGCAACTTCATGTATATGTATAGAAAACTAAAACAGACTTAAAGAACAGACTGAACTCTCAGAGCTAATTTTAGGAAGGAAGATTTAAAAATAAAATGCTTTTCAGTTTTCCCTTTCTCTAATTGCTGATATTTTCTGTAATATGTATTATTTATCAAAGGCTTCATTTTAAAAATAAAAATGGCACGCCAATGCTCCATTGCTTATTGAATATATACTGTTGAATGACTTAAGAAATAATAAGAGTACCATGTTAAAAAAAATCAAAAACAAAAAAACCCCAAAAAATGAGTGTCATATGTTTGAGAACAGTTGACTCTTCCTGAGCCTGGAAGAAACAGAAATAACATTGTGGTAGGAGAAAAATCTTGGAGCATGGCAAAGCCACCTAAACAAAACAGTAACAAGAAAGTAAGGGGCCAGATTATGAAGGGAAATGGGGCTCTTTGGAATTCTGTGAAAGAATGTATTTTTGGAAAAGCCTAGTAATTTTGAGGCTATGTCAAACTATTATTGGCATAAGGAAGCATCTAATACACAAAATAAGCAGAAACAGCCCACTGAGTCTGCAGCTGTACAGTCAGCTGAACCACTGGTATCCTGACAGTTCCCAACCTGCACAAAAGCTCCTCCCCTCCAGTGTTGCCATGGAGACTGCTGATGGCCAACAAAACAAATAGAAGGGGAAATGGCACAGAACTTTAAAAAACTATCTCTAGTATTCAGTCTCTTGATTTCCTTTTCTCTTTCTCTCTCTTCCTTCCTTCCTTTCTTATTTCTGAAAAAAATAACAAAGCCAGCAACAATTCTAAAGAATGAGAGGTAAAACCCAAAAGGGAGACAATAAAAACTGCTTTCTAGTCCTTGTTAGACAGACAGACATACAAGTGTCCCATCTGATGTGTCCCCGATGCTTTTTGGCTCAAGTATGTAACCACAGAGCTCACTAGCTGGCTGTTAGGGAAGGCCAAGGAGAGAGAGAAAATAGGATGCAGGGTCCACTTGGAGGGACTCTGCATGGCTGGGACATTGTAGCCTAGACTAGGGCTCATATTCAGGCCCCTTCACTCGGTGGGCATGATCCGGAACTTCAGCTCCTCCATCCAGGAACACATTTCTCTGTGGGTGAGCACAATAGTCTCCAGTTTAGACTTTACTTCCCTGAGAAATGGACCAATAATACTTGAGTCTGCCTTCTCTAGTCAGGGATTCACACTGACACAGTATTCCAGTCTTCAAGCCAAAGCCGGTCTACACCAGGCTCAAGCCAGCATTTAAGTACATGTAAACACATCACTGATTAAGTTTCACAGTTATAAGCCAGGGCACAGTCACCAAAATACCAGCACTTGTCAAGACCTGGAGGATAGTCACTCTTGTGGGACAAGCTCCTCTTTTGAGCATATTGAGCTGTTTTCTTCACAAATCCCTGTTGTTGTTGTCTTCAACTGTGAACCCACTTTAGTTCTTCCAAAGAAAAGGGGAGTCAATCAGCTGCCATGTCAGAGTATTTACAATGAAACAAAATCCTTTGTGTGGCTGTCTCACTCTTGAATGGAAGAATGACGGAGGGACCGGTGGTAATCTGGCGTGCTAATGTGTTCAGGTATATCGTAGCCCCTCAGGAAATGTCCACTGTTTTGCTGAGCAAAATAATACAGTTGTTTGGCTAGCAGAGGTTCCACCTTTAATTAGACATTTTTNAAAAAGACGTTAGTAGACATTAAAACATTAGTAGATATTTAAAAAGTCTTTTAGTGCCATACAGTTGATGCATCATGAAATCACCCTTAGACTCTAAGCAAAACCACAAGCTCTATAAGATAACATAGCAAAGCATTTTCATATTCAGAGCCATTTGAAAAACCAGTTTTGTTTGCCCTTACAATTATATCCTGGGATATAATACCCTGGAAATACAATTCTTGGTTTTATAATTGAAGCTAAATATGGCATTTTCAAACCAATTGCCTCTTAGAATTCATTTAACTAAATGACTGGACATTATCAGGTGAAATGATCAAATTAAAAGGCTAAGTAAAACTGAGGATAAGTTAGGTTCACAAGTTTGACAGGGATCACTACCCTGAACGACCAGATGACTGTGCAATACGCACTACTCTGAACTACAAGTAAAAGACGGAGTTGAACAGCCACAAAACAGCATTATGGCAAACAGTGGTTCACCAGCTCTGGTGGACCTAGTTTGCTTATGAGCATAAATCACATTCCCAATCAAAGCAGCCTTCACCAAGGCAGCCTGAATGACCCATATCAACCAATCCTATATACATTAAGACTTGTTGTTGTTTGATGTATAATGACTGACATGATTCCTCTGTAAGCAACCATATGAATTAAGTCTGTAATAAGAAAACTAGGAGAGTCCATGAGTGTGCACCTGAGTATGTTTTTCATCGATGGACCATATGGCAGCATTTTGAGGCCCTTTACCTAAGGCCCATCCTTGCCTTTCCTTGTGGAGCCCCACTGTACCCCAAATCCTTAAAATCAGATGGATGCAGGAATTTACTCACTACTTTTACAATGCTGCTTGTCAATGCTAGACTCATCCACCCATTTGCAATCTCATTTGGTATCAACCACCAGATGGGACTGAGAAAATGCTCAAGTCCAGGATTATAGTTTTGTTGCTTCTTGGATTTTTGTTTTGCAATCAAGAAGGGAGGCTGGATGTTCAACATCAGTGTCCACCCCCATCCCCAGCTGGGTCTGGAATTCAAGGCTTTACCAGTACCAGACAGGTGCTTACCACTGAGCTTCAATTATGCCCAGCCTTCAATTTTCACTAAGAAATACTATCAGAACTAAAAATCTCATTTGCATTTGGATAGTATGGATATTTGGGGATGTCACATCTACTTGGTACTGGATACTTTTCTAGATACGTAATAAAGTAAAATTTTCTAATTAAAAACATCAAGTATTTAGAACTACATTTTAATTATTAAATGAGTGCTAAACATCATCGAAATAAACCTGTTATCTTTTCTTTGCAAAAGATATTTACAGGCCATAGTTGCACCCATCTTAAACTGGGCTAGCTGTGAGGATGGACTGGCCTATGTGGACACCTGAGAAGACTAGGTCTCCTTCAAAGACCTCTTGTCCAACTATTAAATAACTTCCCGAAGTTCCACAATAAAAAGAGGTCCTGGGAACTATCTGGAGGGAACTTACATAATACACACAGGCATCTGCCCAGTGGGGCAAGTTCTTCCCCTCAGGGAAGCTCTAGTAGAGCAGACATTTTAAAAGCCACAGGAGAAGCAGAGATGTCAGAGTGCAGCTCTTGGTACCAACTATTGAAAATTCCTACAAAAGGGAAGATGAAGAAATGCTGAGCACACACAGCCTTGGGTTCAAGGTATCCACCCTGCTGCTTCCATGTGACAAACTGGCTGGAAGCAGGTTGTGTGTGGGTCCCTGAGCTGTGGTGCTCACTGGGGCCTGCTTCCTCCTAAGCTATTTTAAGAGCTGCATTTATTTTCCCAGGTGAGTTGACGTTTTTACTCTTCATTTGCTACTTCTCGAAAAGGGACTGCTCCACGATGTGCGACTTGACAGTGATGTAACTGGGTACTCACATGAGCTGTGATGAGCTTCCTCTGCCTCTGGGGGTCTGGAAACTCCTCGCCAAAGCACAGAGTCACCTGGAATCTTGGTGCTGGCCGGCCATGGTGAGCAAACACTTGTAGCTCTGGAAACCCACAAGAAAAAAAGAAAAAAAACCCAAACTGCTCAGACACCTGGTAAAGCGGGGTGAATGGAAAACAAGAGCCATGTGTGATTCTGCCCAAATTCTGTTTCCCTAGGTCCAGCCCTTGAGGCAGACCCCAGACACAAAACCAAAACCACATGTTCGAGTTCACATGTGATCTCGTTTTACTTCATTATTCTTGAGGAACATGACCAAAGCATGAGAACTTGGTTTTGCAGCACTGGACTTAAACAGAAATGCACAAGGTCAGAGAAAGACATGGGTGAGGACAGAAAGCACAAAGAGAAGTAGTCTGGGTGAGGCAAACACACAGCACAGGCAAAGGAGACATTTTAACTTAAAATGTCAAAATGTTCTGGTGGCCTACGGTTATTTTTAAACATCACTGCCTAACCATGGAGGCCACATGGTGTTTGGGCACCAAAGACATCTGTCTCCCACACCAGCTGTTGGCAGCTGTGTCCTACTTGGTACTAGGTCTAAAACTCCCAACTATAGACCCGAGGAGGCTTCACTGTCACTTTGGGGACAGAATGATGCATGAGAAGGGGACTCTGGAAAAGAAGGCCCCTCTGGCAAGGCTGTGCCTGATGAGGCTATTCCTACCCAAGTGACATGAAACAGACCAGAACATGATTGAAAAGAAACCTGTCCATGGCTGGAGGCGCTGTTACTGGCAGAGCACTTGCCTTCCATGTGCAAGGCCCTGGGTTTCACCTCAGCACTGCTACAAAGAACAAACAGAAAGCCACAACCAATCACTGGCATTAACCCTTACTCTTCCTCCTGGCACTGGGTTCCCAAGTCTGCATGAAACTGACAGGAAGGAGCTGCCCCTGCAGCGCAGCCCTGAAGACTGTGCCCTTATCTGATATGAAGGCTCAACCCTATAGCCTATAGGGACTGTCCCTAGTAGGGTGCAAATCCTGAATGGGTAGATATCAAAGATTTCCATTCCTCTCTGCAACTGAAGAGCTTCTAGAAGCTCACAGAACTGACTTCCTGCTTTTCTTTCTCTTTCTTCTTCCAGAATTCAAATCAAACCCAAATGGTTTAGTCACACTGGGAAGACGCCTACACCACAGGCTAGTCAGAGTAGCAAGTGAGTACAATTCTCTGAGAAAGCCCACCTCAGCCTGCTAACTCGAGAACATTGGGTGGGAAACCCTGGGTGCAGGGGCTGTTCTGCCTCCCAGATGCAGTGTTAGCTTCCCTGAGCCTCAGTGAGGCTTGTGGACTGTGGAGGCTGTGGATGGCAAAAAGAACAGGTCCCACTACAGATGAAGGAAACAAAAATGAACAGCTCTTTCTTATAAGTAACTAATAAGTCCTAGAAAGTGAATTTCCAGCCCACGGTGTCCTCTCTACTATGGCACCTGCCTCCCATCCAGATCCCCACTGGAAAATACAAACAAGACTTGTGTACCTCCCAGCCCCATCTCTGGAATTGTCATTGCTCTGGGCTACCTTAGTCAAGCAGAGAATGGGTGGTGGCCTTCTAGGGGGACACATGAGGACTTCCAGACTCCAGGGAAAACAGGATGTGCAGACAACTATCCCAAGAAGTTGCTTTTCTTTGCCTTGGACTATGAACACTAGAACTTAACCCAAGGGAAGCAAAACAGTCTGGCCAAGGCTTAGATCATGGCCAGCTCCAAGGGTCTTTGTTACATAGCTGCCTTGGAGCCTGAGATGATGCCCTGTCCTGTGTTCTAACTCTTAGGACAGGATATTTATCAAGGAACATGTTTGCTTTGGGAAATGAAGGAGTATTTGGATGAGCCTAAGCAAATCCTGGCCACTGGAGCTCCAAAGGCTGAGGAAATGCCACTAGCAGCAAGAACACTCATGCTTTATGTCTTCACTGTAAATGAATGGAAGGAAGAAGCACACTGACGATTCAGTTGTCCTCCTCTGTGTACACCGCCAAGACAGAGTAAATCAGTGTTGGCCAGACAGCTGCGCTCCCATGTGATAACAGCACTAGTTAGAGCAGCTCAGATAAAGAGTCTTCCTATGTGCCCACCAATGAATACACGGATAAGGAGAGTGTCATGTGATGTAGATAACAACAGAAGATTACTGAGCCTTTAAAAAGAAGGAGGGCCTACCATTTGTAACGACACAGACGAGCCTGGAGAATATCATGCTAAGAGAAATTAACCATGCATACAAAGACAAATACTGTATGATGCGCCCATGTGAACTCTAATACAGTTGAACTCATAAAAGTAGCACTGAATGGGGGGTCACAAGTGGGGAGAGGCTAGGAAGCTGGGGGCCAAAGAATATAAACTCTCACTAAGACAAGAGGAGTTTACTGAGCACAAGCTCAACAATGGTGTATCTTCATGGCTGTAATAATGGACTATGTACTTGAAAATAGCTGAGAGTGGATTTCAAGTAGTGTTCTTACCAAAATAAAAAAGACGGGCATGCAAGTGATACACATGCTAATTGGTGCAATTGAGCCATAGCACAGTGCAAATACATTCTAAACCACCATGGTATGCACGGATAAGAGGAACAAAACAAGTTCAGAAATAGCACAGGGAAAGCCAGAGGTGTGAGCTGTTTGGAAAGGGGCACCAAGGAGAAAGCAAGCTCAGGATACGATGGGGAGACTGGCAGCGGCCAGCAGGGTAACTTACTCCCCCAAAGACAGCCTTTGCTAGACAGGTAGGGAAGCTAATGACTTCATGTAAGGTAGACAGGTAGGGAAGCTAATGACTTCATGTAAGGCAGCCTGGGGTAACTTAACAAATTCAAAATTCAAACGATAAGAAGTATGGGTCCTGGAAAACATGACTAGAAGCCTTCATGTGCCAGAGATAAGGCCAAGCTTTCTCAGCATTTCCTGCTTGCTAAAGCTGTTCCTTAGGCTCTCAGGCTTGGTCCCACCTGCACTGTGGTACTTTTATAGGGGTGACACATCTCATAACCAAGAATGTTAACAATGTGCTTCTAACCTTCTCAATTTTTCTAGGAACCCCTAATAAGCTGTAGTGTCAGCAGATAAATTTGCTGAGAGCATAGAGCCAGTACAGTGGAACCTTACTGGGGGAGAGAGGCACGTGCTGCTGAAAACCCACATCTTAATTCATTAGCCAGGTGTGATGGTGCATACATACAATCCCAAGGTATTTCCAGTTCTAGGCCAACCTGAGCTACATAGATCCTGCCTCAAAAAAAAGACTAATAATAATGATAACTTAAGATATCAACCTGCACCATAGTCTATCCTGGCTAGCTCATATGGACCCTCTTCCTGGCCCTCTGCTAATAAGGGGAGCATACAACAGACAAAGGTAAGACATGAACTAGGCAGAAACCATATTCCTGGGTGAGCTCACTGACCTCAGGAAGAAGACCCCTGCCTGGAGTAGGCAGACCCTACCATTTGGGACCTTCCTGGCCAGCACCCATCACTATCTCCATTCTAATAGATTGTGAGGTGTATTACCTGATAGGAACTGCTGCGTGTCAAAGAGCTTGCAAGTCTGGTCTCTTTCTAGTTTGTTGGGCCGATCGCTGCACAACGCCAGGGGCCCATCCCAGTAGATCCTGCTCTGGCAGAGTCTCTTGGCATAGAGCCCATCTGGGGCCATCCAGAGGACCAGTCCCCTCTCCAGGTGGCTCAACAACTTTTCAATGTTCTTCCTCTGCCCATTGTCTTCTGGGTAGGGGAACAGGACCTGGTCCAGGTTGCTGACATCATAGGTATGTCCATGGGAGATCCTGCAGCCTTCGGGGCTGGACGTGGTCAGCTCCTTCACTAGGATGTCCCGGTAATACAGGCAGATATGCAGCCGGCAGTCTGTGAACAGAACTCTGGAATCAGTGCTGATGGACCTGGGACAGATAGCACAATGCTCAGAGGCCCAAAGACTCAATAACTACAGTGGTATGAAGTACAGCAGGTGGACCACTAGTGTGGCAAGATGCTCCACGAACAAGTAGGAGGTCCTTGGACCAAGAAAGTCTGGGAGATGTTAGCTGCCCTTGTCCCCTGCAGATTCCTAGACCACAAAGAAACTGGAAAGACATTTATTTCTCTAACATGGCCAATTTCAAATGTTGATGTGGCCATTTACTCATCTTGGGGAGGGGTGTATTGCTTGGATTTTCAGCCCAATTTTACTAGACAACACCTCTGTTATGAAGGTGTTTTTGGATGATAATGTTAGTAGTGATGGCATTTTGTCTAAAATATGAAGTAACACCACTGAATGGGAATTCATCTTCCAGCCAAATCAATTTTAATTTTGGAGTTCAACTCTAAGATTAATTTGTATTAGTAAAAACTACAGAGACATCTCAAAAGAAAAGAAAATGTGTTGACATTTGGAACTTCCCTAAAGTGTCACCATGATGTTGTTTAAGTAAAAACAAAACAAAAACAAAAAACCCACATAGATATGTTGGGGGTAAGCACTGAAATAAGAATTTCAGGCCTATGAAAACTGATACTTTTATTTTCTTATTTTAAGTCAATTTTCTTGGGGCAGGGGAAGGAGCTGATGAGCAAATGCTCTAAGAGCCAATAGTCAGTGTTAAATCTCCTGAAACCCTTCTACACTTTGTGTTCAACTTTGAAACGAACCCAACAACTCTATTTTCTACAGCTTTAAGACAGGACTTTATTGACAGATGATTTTATTGATTTCAGAAACCATTTGAAAATGTCACCCACAGGCTTAAAGGGCAAGCTGGGTGTGCAAAGGGCTCCCCAGGCAGAGACAGATGCCCGTGGTGGTGGTTGGAACCCAAACAATGCCTGGAAAGAATAACTTTCTGAAAAGTACACTCCAGGTTGATAATTAATTATGCAAACCAGAAAAAGAAACCCACAAAACCCTCGTATTCTTCAATGGCAGGTTCTGAGGCAGCCCACAGCATGGTGTCTTCCATTTCTGCTGCTATAAACAGCAAGTCAGACAACGCACCAAAGAGAAGGGGCGTTGGCCATCTGAGGTGACTGGTAGGGCAGGTTTCATTTCATTTAATGTCACCAGAATCACAAGATTTCAGAGATATAAATAGCTATGTATTTCCTACTCTTGGGGCACCCATACAAGTCTTAGGTGTTCCAGAAGAGGATCTGGAGCTTTCTAGAATCAGTGACAAGCTCTGATGCTCAGAAGTGTCCCTCTTCTGCCCTTAAGTGGCTTACAAAGTCTCCCTCAGATTTGGAAGGAACTTGGTGTCAAGACTGCTTCCTCCCCAGTAAACAAGGGAAGTGTCTAAAACTGTCAAAATGTAGTTGATGTTTTCAATCACAGACTTTCAAGGTGGCCATAGGTGTGGTGAGGATTCTAATGTGCAAGCTATTATTAATATCCATTCAAATTCCACTTGAAAGCATCAAAAAATAATCTAAAGACTAAATGGACATAGATGCATATTTCAAGTATGTTGGAGCTTCCTTAAAACAGGTCAGCATCTCTAAGTGCAGGCTTAATTGGTAACATAACTTTAAAATCAGATCAAATCCATGCATGCTCAAAAATTCTATTGAAGTTGCAAGGGAGACAGAGCAATATAGTCTTTGGAGGGTGCATAAGAACTTCTCAGAGACCAGGGTACAGAACCAGTATTCCCTGGAAGCAGTTCAGGACCACCTCTTTGTGGCTAACCCTGAAAGGACAAGCCTCATTTGGTAATGAAAAGTCTTTGTGCCTATGAAGCCTCTCTGCACTGTAAAGTATGTTGGCTGGAGGAGGAGCCTGGCTACACATTCCTAGAAAGCACGGCAGGTAAGGATGTAGAGGTTAATGACTTCTTCCAAATAGTGTTTGGCTAGCTGGTACTCCTGCAGAGATTTCTAATAGTGTTCTTTATTCACTGTGATATTCGTAGAGTCTGGGCCATGCCTACTCCAGACAGACCCCAGGGCCTGTAAGGTAAGAGTCTAAATCCTCACCCATCCCACCCAGAGGAGAGATGCCACCTCCCTCAGAGCCTTAAAGGAAGTGCTACACTCACCTGAAAGCGCCAAGGCTTCAGCAGACCTTATGCTTGGCTCTATGGGGATTCCAGGAGCCTGGGACTCAGGTGGGGCACAAGCATAAAAGGTTCCTGTCACCTGGCAACCTGCATTTGCAAATAAAAATCAGATGACATCTAAGCAGAGAGTCCAAATTCAGGGGTGCTCTTGAGTCGGGAGGAGCCATGCCCTGTCATGTTCTAATCCAAGCTTGATGGGCTCTAAGCATCCACTGCCAGCAGACAGTGTGATTATGAGGCAGGGGCCAAAGTCCAAGTTCAGTGGGAAAAATGCAGGGTGATGAAGGAAGGCGTTACAGCCCAGCTCTGGATGGAAACATAGAGCTCTCTCCATAACTCCTCAACAGGGAAACTAGGGCCCAGGGGGAGAAGGATTTCCACCAGCTCACACAGCAAGTTCCCAGCAGGACCAGAATTCAGATTTATATAAGGCTGGTTAAAACATTAATAAATTTTTCAATCCTCATTTATTCTGCTTGCTGTTTGTACGCTTTGGGGAAAATTGAACCATGTCCCCTGGCAGCAGAGAAGTTATGTCACACTAAACCAATCGTCTAAGCATGGATGGAATGCGGGTGCTGAAGGGCGGTGAAATTGTGACAAGGAAATCGTTTCCGGGACAATATAAAAGGACTACATGTGTGGTGACCTGTGTCAAGACTTCCCTTTAAATAATGAACTTGGAAACCCTAAAAGCTGTTTTATGCCTAGGCTGGTGACACAGGCCTGTAATCCCAGCTACTTAGGAGTCCAAGGCAAGAGGGTCAAACAGCAATCTAGCCTGGGTAATTTAGCAAGACTCTCCCTTAAAATACACAGTTTAAAAAGGGTGCGGGGTATAGCTCGGTGCACTCGCCTAAATAAATACCAAATAATCAAAGCTTCGCTGAACACAGTTTGTGAAAATTTCTGTGTCCAGTTAGTTGGTGTTTCTTCTGTGGGAGCTCCTCTAGCATCTGGGGGACCCTGCGGGTCTTCTGGAGCCTGACACTCGTTTGTAGAGAACTTTTGTGGATTTCTTTTGCTCTGGTCCTCTCTTTGTACCAAGAACAGCTACAAATGACTCATCACTGCTCAAGGGACATGAACTAACAATGATTTCCTGAAGTTACAGCTCTCCGTCAGTAATGAGGGACAATTCAGAGGGAAGACTGACAAAACCTATCCCTCTGCTCTAATATGACAAAGAAAGCATAATGTTATGGAGAGTGAAAACATGTTAACCAAATAACTGAAACAAAAAATAGACAAGTTTTATAATTCACATCCAATGACATTGGGCACTTGTAGATATCCATGCTTTTCTCTGTTTATTAAAAATGGCATTTTTCAGCTGCTTGAAATGATTTCTGGGGTCTTTTAATTAAGTTCTCACACAGAGTGATGCCTATCATGGCTCCGAGGACTTCAGCATCTTACAGGACAAGGCAAGATCCCTCCCCACCCCAACTTCATGTGATGTCTCTCTGGCATCTTTGTGGAAGAGGAAAGCCCTGTGGTGTTGCCCAGGAGGGTCGCCCAGGGTCGCCCACACCCTGGGCCCAGGTTGTTCTTCTGTCTCCTTCCCTGGCACATTTCTTACCATTTTCACAAGATGGGCCTTGCCAGTGGTGGCTGCGGGGGCCAAATGTCACAGGACACTGATATGGGATTTCTGGATGTGACTGATCAGGGGCGTAATCCCTCCAGCTTCTGTCATGAGGTGGCATCATGTAGTTATGAACCTGCTGACAGAGCATAGGCATTGCTAAGAGGAAAACGTCAGTGGGTGTTGGGGTGCTTTCTTTATCACCCCAACTCCTCAGGGAACCCCTTTTTTGGCCTGCAGCCAAGTCATTTTGTCCAAAGAGTAGCATGAACTGTCTACCACACTAGGTAGAAAACAGCCACAGAGGGTCTAAAAGCACAATGGGGACATTGTGTAAAGCCGTGATTTTTGTAAAGTTTCATCATATGGCTGAGCTTGGCACCAAACACTGCAGCGAAGTCTGCCCTTTTTAAGCCACCAAAGTGAATAAAACAGTACTGCAATTCACATCCGGGAAGCTTAGAGAAGTCAGCTGCCCTGTGGTTTCACATGATAAAGTACTACTTCCAAAATCCTTGACTCCCACAAAAGGTCTCATTCCCAGAAGATGTGACCATCAGTAGAAGAGCACATCTCAATAGGTGGGACACATCAGACTCCCCAACTTAACCACCAGGGAGAGTGACACCACCTTGAAACCGAAACATCCTCCTATGACCAGGGGTTTGATAGCATTTGTACTAGCCATAGCAAATGGTAAGTCCTGCTGTTTTCGTTTTGTGTTTTCCCCTCTCTTGGAGCCAACTGAAAGACTTAGCCTAGCCTTCCACAAGCTCAACAGTCCCCCACATACCTGGGCTGGCAGTGAGCCATAGGGCGCTGTCATGGGGTAGGGGTGGCCCATGGCCATCTGTGTGTCTTCCAAAGTGAGCTGCTTTGCTCCTGTGTTTGGGGAAGAAGAAGAAGAAGAAGAAACAGCTCTAAAAGAAGGAACTGACTTAACTGAAGAGTAAATCTTAGGAAAATACCTGAGCACATTCTTCTTAGAATACATGGCCATGTTGACCAATCAGGTGTTTTTTTTCAAGCAGTTCCCTCCGGCAGTTACTTGTCTATGCCATGAAACTGATTAAACCAGCTCTGACTTGTGAGTGACAGCCAGAGAAAGAAATACCACACAGGGCTCTGTGATCCACCAAGTGGTTTCTGGCAGTGAGATGGTGCCTAGCTGAGGTACCCTGTGTGATTGGAACAAACGCATATTCCTGGGCTCTGATCTAGACACACCAGCCGGAATCTTTCAAAGAGGGAAGTGAAGATCTAAATTTTCATAAGTACCCCAGCAGGCCATAGAAATGCTGGCAATTTTATTACAATAAATGTGAATATTTATGGGGTGTGCGGTGTGCTTTCCCCTTTAAAAGTGCTAAATTATTAGAGGATATTAGGTAGGTAAAACTTGAATGGGTCTTGCAGTCTTTGTTTGGAATTTTGGTCCACATCCTAATTGAGTGGAGTAGCAGGAAATACTTAATGCCTGCTTGTGCGTAGCCACACGCCCACGGGCCTTAAAATCTGAGAAGTAACCCTACATTAACACCGCAAGATTTTCACTTACAACCCAGAGAGCATGGGCAAAGAGGCTGCTGGGAGTGGCCATGGGGCAGGAGGTAGCAGTCTACAAAACAGAAGTAGAAAGTGACCCTGAGTAGGAATTAAGGCTCCGAGAGCGTCCCACTGCCTCTATCCTGTGACCTACGTCGGGGAAATCCCCTACCTTTTTTGGCTCCTTCTGGAACAATCCTGTACACCTTGTAAGGGTCGGAGATATCCAGCTGGCTCCTCTCGACCAGCTCCTCAAAGTCATTGCTCTTGTTCAGAGCGCATCTTAATCTTGTCTTCCAAGTAGGAGGATCGGGCTTGTCAATCCCTTCTCGAAACTTTCCTTTAAACAGTGCCCAGGCCTATGAATGAAGAGAAGGAAAGGTCAAAGTTCAGGTCTTCGAAAGGAATCTATAGATTGTGTCTCTGAAAAGAAGATTGGTGTCTCAGATTTGTTGTTGGCCAAAATATGGAACATGATGATACCAGAGTTCTCTAAGGAAATGACTTCCCACCCAGGACCCTTCCGTGAGACAGGGAGACCCTTAGTGTGGACTATACGCACCCAGTGCCTGCATCAACTGTGGTCAAGACAGAGACAGGGAGACCCTTAGTGTGGACTATA
>LZPO01036279.1:0-11621 GCA_001675575.1 Neotoma lepida | reverse complement strand
TTCCTGAGCTTAGTTGACCCTCCTGCATCAGCCTCCTTAGTAGCTAGGACACAGGTGGATAAATGCTATATCTGTCTTGTCTTGTTTTGAAATTTTTTTCAGAGATTACGTGTACTTGGGAATAAGATGAAGGTTCTCATTGTTTGAAGCACTCTACTAGGAGTCCTGCAGTGTGATAATGGCATACACAATATTTTTAAAATACCATTTATGATGCTGGAGAGATGTAGGGAGGGGTTCAGAGTGCTTGCTGCCTTTAGAGAGAACCTGGGGTGATTGCTAGCATCCTTATTCACTTATCTACATTCACTCACAACTTCTGGCCTTCATGGGGATCAGACACATATGCAGTCAAAGGACCAACATCCATAAAATAGTAAAAGTAAAAACCACGTTCGGTTTTTCTGCTTTCCCCTGCGTACTTGATACTGTTTTGAACTCTTACCTAACACACGCAGTTAGTGTTAATCCTTGTAGAGTTTTTTTGGTTTTGGTTTTAGGAGAGGAAGCCACATCCTGAAGTCATTCTGCTAATAGAGACTAACAGGGAGTTTGCCTTGAATGCACATCTGGATGTTTTGTTTTTGTTTTAGAAAAACAGCCAACNATGCCAATTTTAAAGAATGAAATCAAATGCCTTCCACCCCTGCCCCCTTTGAACAAGTCCAGCACGGTCCTCCATACTTTTAACAGCACAATTTTGACACCTGTGAGCAACAATAATTCTGGTTTCCTTCGAAATCTCTTGAATTCCTCCACAGGAAAGGTACGTACTTGTTTTATTATTTGTACCCTTATGAAGCTGAGTAGGAAAAGTGATAGGAATCATGTGTTGCTGTAGGTGCTCCACAGGCTCCTAGGGATGCATGCGATGGGCACTTTGGTTTTCCCAGCTACTCTTTTGTTTTTTTCTTCCCTTAAACCCAGGTGTGTGAGTTGAGGCCTTGCCTCTTTGTCTGGGTTCTCTGATTGGTCTCTTGTGGAGATGTGATACATGTTTGTCGTACCGTTATAGAGATTTTTTTTTTTCAACAATTAAGAGTGGCATAGTTAAGATTTGTGTTCTTTATCAAATTCAGACAGAAAATGGACTCAAAAACACACCCAAAATCCTTGATGACATCTTTGCCTCTTTGGTGCAAAACAAGACTTCTTCTGATTTACCCAAGAGGCCTCAGGGACTGACGATCAAGCCCAGCATTCTTGGCTTTGACACTCCTCACTACTGGCTGTGTGATAACCGCCTGCTGTGCTTGCAAGACCCCAACAATAAGAGCAACTGGAATGTGTTCAGGGAATGCTGGAAACAAGGGCAGGTAATACTGGCTTCTGTCCCTCTCCTGTTCCTTTAACAGACTTCTGGTAATCCCATCCGTAGCCTCACTTTCCCTCCTTGCCGGTGTTTATTTCCTGTCCTCTGTGTTTGTGTTTGTTTGGGGTGGATGTGGCTGCGTCTTACTTTGTATAAACCAACTCAACTGCACTCCTTCCCACTCAGAATTTGATTGCTTTCAGCCAGCCATTTCTTGGGGTTTAATGAGAGACAGACAGGCCTGAGTGATCTTGTGTGATCAACCTCAACAGTGAAAGTGACTAAGAAGCTTAAGAAACTGTTGGGATTTGAGAGATTTGACAAATGCAATTTAAAAAGAAAATCACATATCCCCCTTTCATGGATTAAAACCTGTGCTTGGGCCTGGTGAGAGGAGTCGGTGGTTAAGAGCTGCTGCTCTTGCAGAGGACCTGAGTTGGTTCCCAGAATCCATGTTTGGCTTGCAACTACCTATGTCACCATCTTCCAGCCTCCAAGTATACCTGAACACAGATGGTAGGACATGCACAGAGGCTTAGAGATAGACATGTAATAAAAACAAAAAAACAACCCTGTGCTGAAGGCAGTTCTGCATGGGCCACAGCCATAGACTGTCATCCTGGAATTGGTGTGTCATCGCCTGTGGTGCCTGCTCTCTAGGGCAGCTCTGTTGGCTCTTCAGTTGTGGTTGATCCAGTCACAGTGTTCATGGCCTTGTGGGTAACACTTTTTGGTCTATATATCATGTTCATACATACCCAGCTTGATGTTGTGCCTTGGGGGCCGTCAGAAGAGTGATCCTTTCTCCTAGTTACGTAATAATCCAGGGATTCTTAACACCTGTCTCTTATACACATCTAGATGTGTATAAGAGACAGGCCATTGGAAGCTCGGAGAACTTAGCTGTCATTTCAGCAGCTGAGACCTGAGGACAAGTTGTTCAAAGAGGGCAGAGCTGGTAGAGGACAGACTGACATCTCTTCATCCTTCCTTTAGCCAGTGATGGTGTCAGGAGTGCATCATAAACTAAACACTGAACTCTGGAAACCCGAGTCCTTCAGGAAAGAGTTTGGTGAGCAAGAAGTGGACCTAGTCAATTGTAGGACCAATGAAATCATCACAGGAGCCACAGTAGGAGACTTCTGGGACGGATTTGAAGATGTTCCAAGTATGTATTATAAAGATCTTTCGCCGGGCAGTGGTGGCGCACGCCTTTAATCCCAGCACTCGGGAGGCAAAGGCAGGCGGATCTCTGTGAGTTCGAGGCCAGCCTGGGCTACCGAGTGAGTTCCAGGAGAGGCACCAAAGCTACACAGAGAAACCCTGTTTCGAAAACCCAAAAAAAAGATCTTTGAAGGAGGTTGAGGATGTATAAAGATAGCAGGAGCCTAGGGATAGGGATTCAGGACTTCAAAATTAGCTATATCTTTTTTCTCTTAGTTTTCACAAGTTTATGCATTTGAACCTGACGTGTTGGCCTGCCACTGGTGGTACTACTAGTACAAGAGAGCAGTGCTGACTAAACCTGATCTATATGGTCCAGAAGATGGGGCATAGAGGACACTAATGGGCCTTCTTGACCCTGGACCAAAAGGAGGTGGTCTCAACCTCTTTCTGAGTAGAACAAGNTGTTTCTGTTTCATGCTGACCTTAGGAGATTGGAGATGGGTTTTGAGCTCCCCTCNCCCCAGGGTTCTGATTGTGTGGGAAGGTAATGGGTAGTCGGGGTGGTGCTGGTACTTTCACAACGCTTTGAAGAAGTAGAATCAAGGTTTCAGGGACAAGTTTTGTGTGTTCAAAAACAGGAACCCAGTAGGCTTTAATTAGCAGTCTTTATTTTGCTCTCTCCAAGGTACAGCTTTATTTCTTGGTGCCATAAAAATAAGAGTTGGCAATTGGCAGGAGGGAGATAGCAAAGCTGTACAGATAAAATACTCTATTTGCAATATTAAGGTATAAACTAACTTGTCATTTTTTGTGTCTGAAGTATGAGTAACAATTCCTTTATTCTGGTTAATCCCAAGACCGTTTGAAAAACGAAAAAGAAAAAGAACCGATGGTGTTGAAGCTTAAGGATTGGCCACCAGGAGAAGACTTCAGAGATATGATGCCTTCCAGGTATGGCTTCCGGTGTGGCTGAGCTAATTCTGTCCTTTGCTTGGTAATACAGTTTATCCAGGAGTGGGAAAGTAGTTTTTATGGAGGTGTAAGACAGCTTCGTGGTTTTGTTTGTTCTGATTTTTTTTTTCACATTGTATCTGTACCCTTACAAGTATATTTTTAAATGAGGTGGAAAGGGTAGTGGCTCTAGATCTGGCTTATGAATGGTGTGCATATTTAATATGGAAGTGCCTTGCCCTGAAGACTTAGAGGCTGGTTTTCAGGCAGTCCTGGGATCACACAGCAGAGCTCACTTACTAACCACTAAGACCTCTGAATTGGTAGATCCGTTTTCTCAGGTTAAGCTTAAAACCTTAGAAAGGAGCCTCATAACTAAGGAGTCCGGTGTCACCTGAGTGCTGGCTCCCCTCAGGAAGTACACATCTGCTCTATAGCCTGAAACATTCTAGATCATGTTGACACATCTGTGTGGCACAGGAAAGACGACATCTGTTCGTCTACCAGGGCTAGCCATCTCAGTCTCCGATTCGCTCTTTTTTGTATAGAGAGGACAGAAGGGAGTACTAGAGTAGAAAAGTGACCTTGCTTTGCAAATTCTTGGTTTCTTGTTCTAGATTTGATGATCTGATGGCCAACATTCCACTACCCGAGTACACCAGGCGAGATGGCAAACTGAATCTGGCCTCTAAACTGCCAAACTACTTTGTACGGCCAGACCTGGGCCCCAAGATGTACAATGCTTATGGTAAGAAGGAAATGTCTAATTGAACATAATGTTTGTAAAAATGCTTAGATTGAGAGCAGCTGGACACTGCCTTAGTTCTTGCACATTCACTTTCTTGGTCACACATATATATATGTATTTGCTTTTCACAGCTGCAGTTTTAAGGCAGATTGCAATTTTACATTTTTCTGTCTTCAACATCTAAGTTTAATTGCAGAATCTTCACATTGTGTGGTCATTTGAATCTTGTTGATATCTAGGTCAGTTTTGCTAGCCTTTTCAATTCTCAATATTTGTTTCTAACATTTGCTACTTAAATGCAGTGTTTCCCACTAACGTTATACAGTGTGTGTTGCTTTGCGGAAGTCATAACACCATAGAAGAAAGAAATGGGTATCTGAGACGGTTTCAAGATCAGTTTCTGATTTTAGCAGGTAGATCTGTTCCTCCCAGACACCAATAGGTGGCACTGTCTGCAAAAGCTTTCCTTAGACTCATGATTTGGAGAGGGGAGGTTTTTGTGTGTGTAATCCTGGTTCCATCTGAGTTGAGACTGCCTCAGTTTAGAGTCTGGTTTTAGTATAGTAGGTCAAGTAGGAGTCAGTTTCTCTTTATTTTGTTACAATCCTTAGTTTTACCCAGATTGCACTGCAGTCCCCAGCCACCACTCTCTTTGGATACTCTTCCTCAGGCTCCACCCTAAGTCTCTTGTCCTTAGTCACTATCTTTGAGGTCTATGTTTATCATTCTCTCATTTATAATTCTATCAAATATTTTTCCAGGGCTAGAGAGCTGGCTTAGTGGTTAGGAGTGACTGCTGTTCTTCCAGAGGACCTTGGTCAGTTCCCAGCACCCCTGTCAGCAGCTCACACTGCCTATAACTCCAGCTCCAGAGGATCTCATGACCTCTGACCTCTGTGGTTACACACACACATGTAACATATACTCAACACAAAGCCATATACACATAAAAAATGTTTTAAAGACAGTGAATCTATTTTTTGGCATCGTATTGTTTATAGCCTGCTTTTGAGCTTTATGTTAAGTAGAATCTGACTTTTAAAATACTCTATGTGGTCATATGTAACTGTTTCACCTTATTTTTGGCATGTTAATTGCTTTTTAAACCTGTTTTGTACTTTTTACCATAGAAATATCTTATAAGCTCATTGAAAACTTGAGTTTCTAGTGCAAGGGCTCATAAGCTCATCATCCAGTGTAAACCACTGTCAACTGTTTATTCTGATGGTTACGTTATGTCTTCTCTTTATATTCTTCCTTTATCATTGGAAAGCACATTTCAGATTCCATGACTTGAACCAAATATCTAAGGCTTTACCTGTTCCTAAGGCTGGTATTTCAGCAAGGTGGAAACAAAACAAAAGTGTAGCAGGCTTCTAGGGTCCCAGGTTGGCGAGTAAACCACCATCCCTCAGTTGTAGCCTCTCTCAGATGGCAGCCACCAGCAAGCCAGAAATGAAACCTTTATGAAGCTNCCAGGCCTGTGCCTGCCATGCTTAGAGGGGAGAGAGTCCTGGTGTCAGAAGTGCCCAGTGGACACTGAGCAGGGGGGCTCTCTCCTGTGGACACACTGAATATTGCAGGGGACTCTGGCTGGGGAGTGTTCCCTCCTGCTGAGTGGAGCTGCCTGAGGTTACAGTGTGTTTGTGTGTAAGCAACTCCCAGTGGACTCCTTGAGTGAGCTTAGGTGCTGTCTGTCTCTGAGCCGTCATTGGTTATGAAGCCAAAGCTTGATCTTAGCTGTTTCTGGAAACGTCCTTTGAGCAAATCTTTCCTGCAGGTTCACTTCACTACTCTGATCCTTCACTTTTGTTCTTGGTTCCAAGTATCCTGGTACACTCGGGCATTTTATTTTTACAGGATTGATCACTCCAGAAGATCGGAAATATGGGACCACAAATCTTCACTTGGATGTATCTGATGCAGCTAATGTTATGGTTTATGTGGGAATTCCCAAAGGACAGTGTGAGCAGGAAGAAGGTAAGGTCTGAAACATGGAAGCTGGGCTTACTGTCTTACTATCTGAGCTAGGACCTGGGGTTCACACTTGCTTTCTCTTGTTCTAGAAGTCCTTAGAACCATCCAAGATGGAGATTCTGATGAACTCACAATTAAGCGATTTATTGAAGGAAANGAGAAGCCAGGAGCCCTCTGGCACATATATGCTGCTAAGGACACAGAGAAGATAAGAGAATTCCTTAAAAAGGTGTGCTTCTTACTGTGTCATGTGAGGAGAGCGTAAGAACAGAAATACTGTAAATTACCACATGATGCAAATCTATATCAATTGAATGGGTTGTCAGTGGTTGCTAAGAAACCAGGATCCTAAAAAGGGGAGGCCTTGTCTTCTGTATTTGTTTTCTATTGTAATACACTGGGAGATTTTCGTTCTGTCTTCAGTTGACTTTGTCTGATAATCACCTTGCATCTTGTTTTTTTAAATACTGCCTTGAAAATATGGGCATTTCATTAGTTCATGTGTCAGTCTTATGCCCTAAGCTCTCATGTTCTCAATACATCACTAAAATCTCTTGGCTTTGTTCTCAGTTGGTGAGAGACCCTGCTTTAGAGGGCAGCAGGAGTTGGGAGGACTCCCGTCAGTGTAGTTGCAGGATGTTATGTGTAGGTTCCTGGCACTGGAAAGATGGCCCTTTCTATCTTAAACTCATTCAGTGTTGAGGCTGCTGGTTGCAAAGCCAGGGATATTTGCCTGACATTCTCTAGTCATACCTGAGTCATAGAAACATTCCTGGCCCATTTGTGGTCCTGACACCAAGTAGGTCCTTTAGTAGTCAGTTGCTAGAATTCTAGTGTTTCTGTTAAAGATTGACTCTTTCACCTGCTGGTCACCATATTCCCTTGATAATGTCCCTTTTTTGAGTATGCTTTTCCAGACACTGAATGTGGAATAAAAAAGTTTAGTCTATATCTTTGAGACTGGTTCATAACTCACAGACTGGTAAGTGTGTACAGACCTTCAATAAATGCAAGACAAGTTGGTTCATAAGGAATCTATTTACATTTAATAATTGGACCTAGAATATTGTCCAAGAGCCTACCCAGACTGTAGGAAACAATAGCAGGCAGGCCAGGTTTCCTTTGTGATTCTGACTCATTCTGTTCATGTGTTTGAGTGCTGTTTCTGCCAGTGGGAACACATAACTTGATGGCAGCTTGATGTTTATTGACTACTTGTATTTTGGGAAGAGAAAACACCCTCTTTGGTTCTTGGCATTTGCTAAGCTGCATGCCTTTTTTAATGTATTGTAGGTATCAGAAGAGCAGGGTCAAGAAAACCCTGCAGACCACGATCCTATTCATGATCAGAGCTGGTATTTAGACCGATCACTAAGAAAGCGCCTGTATCAAGAGTATGGTGTTCAAGGCTGGGCTATTGTACAGTTTCTTGGGGATGTGGTATTTATCCCAGCAGGAGCGCCACATCAGGTCAGAACCAGTTATTAATTCCTATTTATTGCCTTTCTACTGTGAACTTGTGTGTTTGTTACAGCTGTGGCTTGGTGTTTTTCAGGTTCATAACTTATACAGTTGTATCAAAGTGGCTGAAGACTTTGTGTCTCCAGAGCATGTTAAACACTGCTTCTGGCTTACTCAGGAATTCCGTTATTTGTCACAGACTCATACCAACCATGAAGATAAATTGCAGGTAAAAATAGTAGCATCAATTCCTGGTATTTGCTGCCTATGGCTTCATGACCAGTAGTGACCTTATAAAAAGAGTCAGTGTACTTGGCTGTAGTTAGAACTAGCTATTTGTCTCGTTAGAACTAGCTATTTGTCTCGTTGAGTGACAAAGCTGGAAGCCCAGAGGAAGCCTCGCCCTCGTCATAGGCACTGAAAGTCTTTAGTACTGAAATAGATAAAAACTGTTGATGCCTGGCTTAGCCACTAACCAGGGGTCTGGAACACAGTGCCTGGCCTATAGTGCTGTGGTGTTTTTGTCCCATTCAATAGAGCAGGACTGAATGAACACTGGGATCAGAAGGGGGTGTGTTCGTTTTGAGTAGTGACCTAAACATACTGTGTGCNGTAGCTCACACCTGTACTCCCAGCTACTCTAATCCAGAAGCTGAGGGGGACTTTAGGGTTTGAAGCCACCCTGAGCAAGATCACAATTCAAACCAAATTAACAGTGAATTAATGCATATTGCTTCATATTTGAAAACTACAGTAATTGTTAAAGTCTGATTGATCAAAACCAGTTAAGGGAAAACAAGAGCTTTTTAAGTTCTCCAGAGAAGGCATGGATTATATGTATGTGGCAAACCAGTCTTCAGGAACTAGGGCCCTTGGCATTACATGTTGACATAGTATTGACTTCAATTCTGAGGGAATAAAAAGTTGTGTGTGGTGAGGTTATTCTTAGTGAGAGATTTTAGGTTTACCAGAGCAGTCATCATCGTCTTCTGTCTCCAGGTGAAGAACGTCATCTACCATGCGGTGAAAGATGCAGTTGCTATGCTGAAAGCCAGTGAAGCCAGTTTGGGCAAACCTTAGACTCCTCTCTGACATTGGAGATGAATTATTGGCAGCTGATCAAACTCTTCAGGCAGGCTTCCTGTGGACTTTGAGATTTCATGTTACCTCATCTTCTTTTTTAAAGTACACCCGACTTGCAAGGGTACTGTCTCTGATGTATATTTCTAGTGTTTACAGACACTAAGTGTGTATATGTAGTAACTATTTACAGACCACGCATCCTTATACTGTGACTTCACCTAGAGCAGATCTTCTACCTAGCTGAAGACCTGTTGGCTCTGAAACAATACTTGCAGTTATACCCCAGCTGTTTGTTTGGACAGCTCATTCAAATGGATTTTTTAACTATTAGGGATCACTGCTAAGTTTAATGGGATTTTATTTTATTTTATGTCCGTTGGCGCACCCTCCCCCACCCACTAGGGTCCAGGAGAGCAGCAGAGGCAATGACAGCTAATGGTGCAGTTCTAAATGTATTGCGTAGGACTGGCGTTATATAGCAGAAATAACTACTGTATAATTCTTGGGGTTAACTATCTCTAGTTAATGAAATTTTAATTTAAATGAAGCTTTGCTAATTTTAAGTGGTAAGCATTTTGCATTAAAATATTCATATAATACTTTGGCTTGGTTCATTGGCCTTTCTCTGTGTTTGCACACCTTGTAGAAAATGTAGGCCTAAGATATTGGTGCGGGAGCCTCTCTTAAAGCAAAGAAATTAGGTAATCACCGTTTCTTAGTGACTAATACAACAGCACTGATCTGTCCTGCTTTTGTGAAGAGCCACCAGGTTTGGAAATGGGAACTAACCAAAACCCAAACAGTGGCTGGTAACTGCTCCTCAACAGTCCTTGTCTGTCTGCTGGTCCTGTGTGTACAGAGGAGGAGGAGGCAGTGTTGGTTGGGTTACGACAGTTGGACCTAAAATCCCCATCTCCATGAAGCATTGGTGAAGAAGACACCTGTGTTCCCTCTCTCAGACTGCTGTAACTGCAGAAGGAATTTGTTCATCAGTGGTAAGTAGACAAGGCCTAGAAAGCAGGCGTTAACCTGGGGGCTGAGTGGGAGGTCAGTGAGGAATTTTCAAGTCTATAGGGAAAGTTTTCTGAGGATTTCTTCTAAGCTCTTGTATAGATTTGGATCTAGAATGTGCATTGTTCCTTAGAAATCAACCGTGCCAGAATCAAGAGTGGGGAAGCCACATTCAAGCCTGCTGTAACAGGTCCCCATACAGAATTACAGGAACTGTTACTCAGAGCCAAATTTCTCTTAAAAAGTTACAAAAGGCAAGAGCCAGCAAGAGCTTTCACATCCTCCTATACTTCTGAAAAGTTTAAGAGATTCTGGAGTAAGCTAATCCTTACTCTGAAATCTTGAGTATGTTCAAAGAAGAGTGTAGGAAATGTGTCTGAAGAGCTGTCCGAATGACTACATTTGGAAAAAAGCTGCCTGTAACTTCAAATGAAGCAGGATGGCTGCAGCTACAAAGTCAAGCTGAGAGATGGCGAGATGGCTCAGTGGTTACATTAAAGTGTTTCTCAGAACCCACGTTAGAATAGGAGGGAAACCAACTCCAGTTGTCTCTGGCTTCTTCACATAAATCTTGGCACACATGCCCCATATCAATTAAAACAATACCAATAAAAATACACAAGAGTAAAGAGTTCTGTGAATTAGATCATTGGGGAAAAAAGCAATGTGATAGAACACTGAATTATTAGAAAACAAGATGCTAATTAATATGGACNACAGAAAAATGTTTAGTGACAGAATTGGTTGTTCAGAGGTCAAATGTCAAATGTCATCAGATTGAGAAATCCAACTAAATCAGTGAGGATATAGTTTTAAAATGTAGCCATAAATTTAAACTAGGAGGCTGGAGAAAGCTAAGTCTTCATGGACCCGAGGTCAGGTCCCCAGCACAGACACAAACCTGGACATGGCAGTCTGTGCCTGTGGTCCAGTTCCCTGGCCTCAGCCTAACCAGCTGCTGAGCCTCGAGTTCAGAGATACTCATGACAAAAAGGAATTCAGAACACACTGGATATTTGAAGTTATCAAAGACTAGATGGGGCCAGAAAGCACTTGTTCTTGCAGAGGCCCAAATGGCTGCTTACAACTGCCCATAACTCAAGATCCAGGGACTCTGATGCCATTTCGTTATAATTTCCACAGGCATCTGGCAGGCACATGCAGACAAAACACTCATGCACATGAAGTAATAATTAACTTCTTAATCAGACATTTTTAAATTTAAAGTGGTGGAGAACAACTGAGGAAGACAACACTGACTTGGCTCCCACATGTGCAGGAACATGTGCTTAACACCACACAAAATAATGTAACCTAAGAATGGTTCTCTAATGATGATGCCCCAAGGTACTTTTCAATTTTATCATTTGCAGAAGTGATAGCCATTCAGTAGAAACCATGCCTTGAATGTTAGTAAATGGACTAACATATAACTAAAGCCATCAAGTAAAAAAAAATCAGAATAGAAGCTAGGTATTTGGAACTGAAATGTGAAAGTTCAACTCATGAAAAACTGATTCAGCTAAAATAGTATTTGGAATTTATAACTTGAATTAGCCAGGGTGCTGCATAGAAACAGAGCTAGCACTAGATAGGCTAAAGGGGGATTAGCAGCCTGGCTNACAGGCTGTAGTCTACAGTCCAACAATGACTGTCTTGTGACAGAAAGGCCAGAACCGAGTTGTTCAGCCATGAGACTGGATGCCTCTGCAGTCACAATATGGAGCTGAACTCCTAGAGAATTTCTGGAGAGTTGCTGGTCCTCAGTCTGTTGGAATTCTGAAGGAATTGGATGTAATACTGGACTCAGCAACAGGACAGATGGACTTGCCAGTGAGAGTGAGGTCAAGTATGCAAAAAGCAAAACCATGTTCTGCATCTTTTTTATTTGGGCTGCCATCAGAAGGTGTG
>LZPO01036278.1:12095-22229 GCA_001675575.1 Neotoma lepida | reverse complement strand
ATAATATCAAGTATATAAATACTATAAACATAATATTTATAATAATCTGTCATGTTTATCAAAACCATGGCATTTATTTTGAGGAGCAAAGAGAGCAAAGATGATTCATAGTTGATATTATATAACAGTATGTGATGAAACATGTATTTCAATCAACTATAATTTTTTTTTTCGAGACAGGGTTTCTCTGTGTAACTATTTATAATTTTATTATATTGATTTTATTTGTGTGTGTATACACAAGTTACATGCATGTGTGGAAGTCAGAGAAAAATTTGCCAGAGTTGATTCTCTCACTGTGTGAGCCCAAGGAACTGAGTTCTGGTCAACAGTCTTGGTAACAAGTGCTTTTAACAACTAAGCCATATTGCTGGTTCCCAATCGCTTTTTTAAATCAACACCAAAACAGTATACAGGCTAAGTACAAGTTTCTAGTTCATTTTGAATATCATATCCTGCTTCACTTGTGTATTGATTTACTTTTAACACATTTTCTTTAGGGATGGGGGTTCAGCTCAGTGGCGGAGTAGTTGTCTAGCATGTGTGAGGGTTATGCCAGAATTAATGCCCAGTATCCACTTTTTTACTGGAACTATATTTTAATAGATTAATTAAAAATTAGGAGACAATTAAGCAGAGACTATCTTTCATGACTGAGTTTCTACATCATTCTATTAGCTCAAGTAATTTGCCTGGTACTAGAAAAATACCATTTCTCCATTATTTCCTAACATATCAACCACCAACAACACAAAATGTTAGTCAGTATCTAATAATGCTTTTCCCCCTTAGTAATTATACTAAAAATAACTTCTAGATGTTAGAACATGCTTTATATCTCCTATGTATTAACTCTATATTTATCCTATGTACTAACTCCATATTTATCATTCACTTCTATGCGTAACATAATTTAAAGCCACTTTTCCCCCCATGGTGCTAGAGGTCAAACTCAGGCCTTGCAGATGTTGATCAAGCACTCAGCCATAGAACCACAATCCCTAACACATAATTTAAACTTGTGTTTGTTCATCCTAATGCATACTCCAGGTACAGTGAATTTAGCAAAACTGTAGCTACCTCAATATCCCTGAGTCACAACCATTACAAAGGTGAACACGCCACTGCACAGATCACTGCACAGAACACGCCACTGCTAGCCACTGCACAGATCATTCTATGTTTATTAACTCATCGAATGCAATGTACCTTGTGAAAGAGATTCTATTTTNACCCTCATCACAAAGTTTAGGAAACTGAGTCACAAGGAAAAGCATCGATCACTCATTGTTGAGCATAGCTAGTGAAAGGCGGAATTATAATTTGAAACAGAGATTCCAGAGTTCACGGATTTACGTAAATTACAACTTGTATACAATATTGGATGTGTTCTTACTTTTTTGGGCAGGTGGGGAGTGAGATAGGGTCATTTCAGACACTCCTGGCTAGCCTACTGAAACTTCTTTGCTCAGACAGCCCTTGAAATTATAGTGCAGCTTTTGCCTCAGTTTCCCACATGCTGGGGCTACAAGCATGCATCATTATAAGCCATCACGATTCTGCTCCAAAGTGAAAACGCCTTCCCCTTTTCTCAATCATCAGTAATTAAAATGGTGGGGAGGGGCTAGAAACATGANTCAGTGGTTAACAGTATTTGCTTCTCTTCCAGAGGACCTGAGTTGAGTTCCCAGTGCCCATATTAGGTGGCTCACAACTGCCAATAAATGTANTCTGGCCTTTAGAGGTACTTCAGTCATGTGCACGTACCCACATTCAGACATGCAGGCCTATATGTAATATATGTATTGACATTATTAGNGTGGCATGGAAATTTTCACAATCTCAGAGAATTTATTAAGTGAGAGGACTTAAATTCAAAGAAATAATTACACAAGTTAAATAGATCTCAAATAATGTTCTGTTCTCATTTATTTTTAAATTAGCCTTGTCATGGTCCTAATCCTGAGTTGGTTGATANATTTTTGTCAATTTGGAGTCTTAAGAATGAATATTATTGGGGCATTAAGACTTTTTTCATATTGAGAAAGTTCAGCATTGCTCATATGAAAGCTTTAATCTCATTTCAGCTTTGAGCTATTCTGAGAATTCTAAATCAGAACTGAGGCAACTCTACCAAGGAAGACNGAGTTGATCCATTCTCTTTTTATTTGTCATATATTTTTATCCTAGATTGGGGCAGGAATAAGATGCTGTCAGCTATCTGTCAGGCACTTAAATTCTAGATTTGTAACTTGAGATTAATTATAGAAGTGTCTTTGGAAGCCTTCCCATGAGAACACCATGCGTCTTCACCATATTTGCCATCACAGTGGCAAAACTTGTGAAGAAAACAACTTAAATGAGGACATTTTACTTGAGCTTAGTTTTAGAAGTTTCAGCCTGGTGTCACTTGTCCCCATCCCTGCAGGTCTGAGGAGAAGCACAGCAACCTAACAGAGAGGGTGTAGTGACACTCAGCATCAGAGAAAAGAGATGGGAGAGTGAGAGGAAGAGGAAGGGATGGGGGGACGAGGGAGGGAGAGGCAAGCAAGAGGAAGAAGAAAGTGGGAAGAGAGAGGAGGAGGAGGAGGAGGAGAGGGAGACAGGGAGAGGAAGAGAGGGAGACAGAGAAAGAGAAAAGAGAGGGACAGAATGAACAGAGGAGAGTAAAGGGCTTTGGACAAGAAGTAATGTAATGCCCTCTAGAAGAAGCATGCCCTGCGACCTACTTCCTCCACTAGGCTCCAACTATTGATTGTTACCCATTGATAAAGCTGGTATGCTCCCAATCCTATCATCATTTAGTAGTTCATCATGAACTGGGAACCAAGCTTTTAGTGAAATATTTCATTTTGAAATCTTACCATCATTCAATGAAATTCATAGATACAGGCAATTTCCTGTTTGCCCCCCTTTTCCCTTTCAGCTCACATCCTAGTTTCTATCACTCATGGTCCTGCTACCCCAGCAATAAGCCACTGGGGAAAGTGGTTATCTTTGTCTTTCAGTGNTTTGATACATGGGAAAATCTATACTTTTGAGCCAGTTTCTAGATATAATTGCCACTCTTATTGCTATGGCTTTTCACTGATCTGACTTAAGACACCTNAAAACTGACTTCTACTTTCTAAATTTACTGAAAGTGAAGAAATATATTTAGTCACGGGTGTTCCAAGACACCCACTAATTTTGCTTACTCCTTGCCTAGAATATATCCCATTGAGTTACCTACTGTTTTCTGCATCTTTAAACATAGATATACATTGCCTGTTGTGAGTTATTGTTTTGGGGAAGTCTCATTTTGCATAGGTGATACATCTTCCCTGTGTCACAGAGAGTAAAGCCTCTGGAGCTCTGCTCACNTGGTGTATATTCTTGCCATTTTTAGATTATTGATAACTTACAGTGGCAAACCTGGCATGATTATCAGTTACTAAGCTTGATGTAAATACACCTAATCTTTCACCATANAATATGAAGATAATTATTGTCACTGGTACAATTTAGGTCTTGTTATGGTTTGGATATTGTTTCTTCCCNACAAGCTCATGAGCTCAAAGATTGAACCTTAGATATTAACACTATTTAGGAATCTAGCTNGAGCAGGAAGATCCTTGGGATGTTGGCATGCATCTCCAACCAGGCAGCCTCCTGTTCACCATAATGTCAAGAGATTCCTCTAGCAGACTCTCCTGTCATCATGATGTTCTGCCCAAGTTTATAGGTCCAAGCAACCACATGCAAAAGCCTCCGATGCTGTGAAATAAGATAAACGTTTTCCTGTTTAAATATTTTGTCAGGTATTTGGCTCTAGCTATGTAGAAGTAGCTAACATGGGACTTTCATTGAAGTACTGTAAATTCTACTCTACATTTTTGAGCTCTGTATTCATTGGTGTGTTCAATACCTCAATCAAAGTTTTACNAGCCTTGTGGTCTAACTTATTTGTTCATCAAATATTCATCAATAGTTTGTGATATGCTAGGCATTCTTGGAGATATTAGGCTTCTTACAGTAAAGCACACATACACATATACTCCTGCACTGCAGAGACACAGATAAATTGCCCTTGCCCTGCTGAGTAACTTCCCACCCACACTCAGGCAGGGAGCTCTAATTATCAGTGGGCCACACACAAAAAGAAGACAGGAAAGTAGGAGGGGACTCCTTGGATGAAAGGTACCAGTGGGGGAGTGAGTGGGTTATTGGAGGAAAGTACAGAGTGAAAATGACTAAAATCCATTAANTNAATGTGTAAAACTGTCAAACAATTAAAAATTCATCGAAAAAGAGGCAAAAAAAGATTCTNACATCCAAGTAATATTAAACAAAGTAAACTTAGACAAAGGAAAATGCCTCAGTGGATAGAGTAATCACCTTGCAAAAATGAGTGCCTGTGTTTAAATTTCCACTACCACCCTCAAAACAAACAAACAAATGAAATCAAAAACAACCACAAAAGTAGGCATGACCATGCATTTCTCTAATCCCAGCACTGTAGGCATAAAGACAAGTGAACTTCAGAAGTTTGCTGGCCAGCCAGTCTGGCCTAAACTGCAAGCTTTAGATAGAGGGATCTGTCTTGTAATAAAATGGTACCAAGTAATAGAGGAAAGCACCTATGTTCATCTCAGNTGAACACATCTACACCTATGTAGTCATGTGAACACNTAGGTATATACCATACGTGCATAAAACGTCATAATCTGATGTATAATAGTCTATTTTCCATTTGATTTTCTTTGCTCTTATTTCTCCTAATAGACTGCATTTGAAGTTTTCTTGGAGTCCTATTTCTTAACTCAACATAAAATTTCACTGTGGAGGTTTCATAGTTTCTTAATCCTTACTTGCAACCTTACACCTCCAAAGCCCGAAATCAACTTTTACCATCATTGAATTAAGGAAATTTCATATTAGTGGCAATCCAACAAAGACTTAAGCATAAATATGCCACAATCTTACTTACGTACAAAACTATGTATCCTACTTGGTTCACTGAAACAAGATGTTAGGAAAGATTATGGATGTGACCATGGAGTTAGTTTGAAAGAAGTAGTTAGAGAATCTGGTGTATTCCAAAATAACTGTAAAGAGATAGCTTGCAATATAGCTCTGTGGCTATGACTTCCAGGCAAAATAGGTATGAAGTAGCTATTGACTGATATGGCTAAAGCTATAGTAGCTTTGTGAAGAGGGGTACAGAAGGTCAGAAATATGGGTTTAACTTGCAGGGGTTTCATTTCCACTGAATATCCCAGAGGATTTGTCAACTATTTAGTTGAACACAAAAGTCTGAATTTTATCAATATAGTTGATGTGTTTTCAGTTATCTATTCAGTTGTTAAGACTAAAGATTCTGTAGTATTAATTGTTAAAATAGTTCAGAACCAAGAAAGTAAATAGAGGTTAAAAAAAAGAGTGCAAGGACTATACAAGATGCATCCAACAATGAGATTAATTCACACTGAGCCTATCATGCTTGTCCGTAACTACTTATGGATCTTATTGATACTAAGAAGTGTTTTAATCCTNAGGTTTATGACACGGACACATTNAAATTTGCCTTCCACTTCATAACCTACATTATACACACACATTTCCTTCATAGCAAAAACTCTTTAATATAAAATTCTGAATCCATTTTTCTGTCTGCTTAGTCTTTTAGGCCATTTCAAACTTGATGTCACATAAACTATTCCACTAAAATCATCTCAGCTACATCACCATTTATTTTCTTGTCACTGAATACAAAGGACACCATCCTTCTAGAACTCACTATGCCCTGAAACTGCTAATAACCTTTGCAATCAATCCCTGCTCAACCTTGGTATTTATCGTTCTTAGGATTTGTGCCGTACACTCCTGTCTGCTCTGTCCTTTTACAGACATGTTCTTTTTCTGACATTTAACTGTCGTGTTGACTTTACCTAAAAACTTTTCTTCCTTAAAGCTTTATATGTAATTCTTCTCTTATCTACCTTTGTATTAATGGGGAATGATCTCATCCCCTCTCAGAGGTCAATGAGCTTTTCTACATATTCAAATCAATTGTGAAAAGTGAAANACCAAATTCCAAGGAACTCATTTTTCTCAACTAAGCTAATTAATACATCTCTAGATGCATCATTTACCATTGAAAATTTTTCTCTANTGTCAGTTTGNTGTTCCTTCTATAGTCATTGGTCAAAGCAGAAAGCTAATATATCGTATTTTCTCCTAACTTTCCTTCTCCTCTTTCTGAATAAAAATCTGTTCATGAGTAATTACTATGGGCTCAATATCTCAGAGATCAAGCCACTCCTATCTGTTCACACTGACAAAATGGTCTTTAACTATCTGTTTACTATTTTAATGATAATTTTACTGATTCTTGAGAATTTCATGAACAGATTCACCTCCTTTCCCCAACTTTTCCCATAACCACCCTCTTCAACCTTCCTTCCCTTCCTACGTTGTCTTGAATTTATTTTCTTATCTTATCAAGTCCATTTGCATTGTACATCCAGTCTTCAGAGTGGGGCCTGCCTGCCCTGGCATGGGGTCAGCCTACCAATGGAAACACCATGAAAGGAATGTGACCCTACCTCCGCAGATACTCAACCTTTTAGTTTCTTCTCANACAGTGCTCTCAATTACATTTTATTTCTCAGTTTAAAAGTTATGAATACATAATTACATGTATTCANGGGGCATGTTCTGGTCAAAGCTGTGGGTATTTACATTTCTGTCTTGTTATCATTGTGTTTGGAGATTTTCAAGTTCCTCCAGTTCTTGAAAAAAGCCACAATAATTTTACTGAGCTGTATGCCCTCCTTTGTGCTATAGAACATTAGGACTTATTGTTTGTATCTAAACTCTCTGAACCCCTATTATCAATTTTATTCTTATATCCCCCCACCTCTACTAGCCCTTATTACTAATNCACACACTATTATCTATTTTATCATTTATATATGGTAAAGATCACGATGATTGTCTCTCCCATACTTTAATTTACTTTTACAAATCACCCTTATAATTTTACCATCATTTTTGGATGACTGCAAGAAATTCATGAATCTTATTTACTTTTCTCTGATTTATTCTCCAATATAACCAAGAAGATATTATAAAGACAAATCCAGTAACGTCGTCCTCACATTTGAAAACAACAAGAATTCCTGAAGTTCCTCAGTACTGACTACAAATTCCTCCCATGTCTCTTTCAGCCTTCGGTCTCACCATATCTCCCATCCTTGATTATTCCATGCTCCTGTCCNCACATGGATAATCTACTTTTGGTCTCTATAGATGCAGCTTTTGGCATACCACCATCTCCTCACTTGGAAATTGCCTATTCATCCTGCAATTGTAAAGTGGTACTTCACTTTGCTGGCTCTGTAGGTTCATCAATTGGACTTATGGCCTTTTCACTTGGCTTGCACCTGACCCTTCATCTACATGATGTTTTAATTAGTTTTTACCAAGCTGTCTGCCTGCTATATTGTAAAACTCTAAAACATAATCAAATACATAGTACATAATTTGCACCCAAATATATACCAAATTTGAAATAAACAGAAAGAAAAATAGTAAATGTGAGATTTATGATGCAAAAAATTAAATTAGATCAAAACTAAGATTAATATTACTTTATTTCTTACCATAAATAAAATAATGGCATTTTTGAGTAANCAAACTTAAAATGAGTTTGGAAGGTTTTAAAATTTTAAGTGCATTTACAATTAGAAAATCCTATAACCTTCTCTAAGCAACAGCCTCAGAAAATTGGATTTTGAAAAATTCTGCAGTGTGTGTACCCAAACTGCAAGAACTATCAAGAAGCTATAAAATTTGAACAGAAAGTACAAAAACACAGAATGTGCAATTTCTGCTACTCAGTGGGGGAAATTAATAGAGCTAAAGAATGTTCAGGACATTGTGTGCATCAAGCCTAGGACAAACCGAATGGGGATTCATTTATTCCTCACACTCCAGAACTGAAGAACACCATTGGCATTTAACAAAAAGAATCTTAGAACAATTAAAAATAAATCTAGTCCAAAATCCAGCAAGCAAAAAAAACAAAAAAAATTCACTGCTTATGGTGGAAAAAACAAAATAAAAGAAACCACATTCCCAGTGGCATTCTTGTTGTAATTTCTGGGTGAGGCAATGAGATAGATTTAAAACCCAATTGCACCCTGGAGTAGAATGAAATANGTTCACATTTGTTGGATGTATGTTNATATATGTTACAATATATTCAGGAACATGCTTCATGTAATTTAAGTTTTGACCCATATCACTTCTTAATAGATTTTATTCACAATGACCTTAAAAAAGGTCAGTTTTTCAAGCATATAAATACATTAACAAGCAGAATATANTCCAAATTGTACTCCAGAATATAACCAAATTATAAAAATAAATCCTTTGGTACATGTTCTGCTAAAGTATGTGTCACTACAATTACNAGTTTTTTGTTTTTGTTTTGTTTTGTTTTTTTGGTTTTTGACCAACTGATTTTCTAAGCCCCATCTGTGGACTTGGATTTAGCNTGTAGTTTTGGAAGAATTACGATGTCAGGCCAAGAGCTAGTCAACACCTGTATGTCAGTACTCATAGGATCAGATCATGGCAGTGTTGCTTCACACTGTGCGTGCCACAGGGAAGTGCACACCCAGTTTCCTGCATTCCAGATGCCTAGTTCTTCAGCTTCTCAAATTCCTATTCTTCACCCTGGTCTTTGTAGGAATAAGCCAATAATTTGATCACCTGAGAGTTACCAAGTATTTCTTTTTTGCATTTTAATTTTGGTAATAATTTTAAAAGGTGGAAGTGGTATGTAATCATCTCTCACTGCAAAGGAGTGATTGGTTCCCTGCAAAATCTGTAGCAACTCAATTCCTTTACAATGAGGCATATGATTTTTTGAATGTAACCTATGTACAACCTCTTTTTTTTGTAAATTACAGGTCATCTGTAATACATGTTACAAGGTATATTCTGTATAGACATTATTTAAATTCTATTGTTTAAATATTATTGACAAGAAAAAAAATCTGTGACTGTTAAATATGAATTCAACTCATTTTATAAATATTTTAATTTCATTTGCCTAAATATACAGATGTAGAATGCATACCTATTAAGGATGAAATGTATTTTTAAATTATGATTTGGGGGATGAAAATACAGCTTGGTGGTAGAGCTCATGCTTAGCATGTGCAAGGGACTGTAGTTTTTTCCAAAGTACTGCAGAACAAATGTATGAACATTACTTAGCTGTTATATACTATTCCTTGATTAGTAATTATCTACTTTGCTTTATTAACATTTGTATATAAACATATACTACCTTTTCATGATGAATAATAATCTGTGATCTAATTTCTATGAACTGAAAGCATATGCTGAATGTAGAACACCCTTTGAGAAAATTTTTTGAAGACAGATTTAAGTTATTATCTAGCAGACAACATTTTTTCTCAGTAATAGAAGAGTTATTACTCTAGGATAAATATATAATTTAGAAGTAACTGAAGCACTTTTCTCAAAGGTGTAATTGTTAAGATTCTGTATTTTAAAATATCCTTCTTAAAATGTGATATAGTTACATAATGGAGTATTACTCAGCTATTAAAAACAATGACATCAGTAAATTTGAAGGCAAATGGCTAGAACTAGAAAAACATCATCCTGAGTGAGGGAACCCAGACCTAGAAGGACAAACATGATATGTACTCTCATAAATGGATATCAGCTGTAAACTAAAGGATTACCATGCTACAATCCACAGCCCCAGAGAGACTAGGTAACAAGGAAGGCCTGGGTAGATGGCATGGGGGATGATGGGAACTTGAAGGATCAGGTTGAGGGGAGGATGGAGGGAGAGAGCACTGAAAGATGATTTTGGAGTCAGGTAGAAACCTGATGCAAGGGCAATGCTCATGAATCTACAAGGAGGATCCCAGCTAAGACTCTTACCAATAGTGGAAAGGTAGCCTGAACTGGCCATCTCCTATAACCAGATTTGTAGCTACCCCAGTTGTTATTGGAGAGCCTTAGTCCAATAACTGATGGAAACAAATGCAGAGATCCCCAGCCAAGCACTGGGCCAGGAAATCCTGAGGAGGAGAGGGAAGGATT
>LZPO01036276.1:11191-22266 GCA_001675575.1 Neotoma lepida | reverse complement strand
AGCAGGGTAATGCTGGCTTTGTAGAATAAGTTGGGTATATTCTTTCTCTTTCTATTGTGAATAGAAGTTTGAAGAACATTGATGTCAGGTTTCCTTTCATTTTTTNAAATTTTATCTCTGAGATTATACATAATTACAACATTTTCCTTTCCCTTTCCTCTCTCCAAACCCTTCTTTACACACATCCCTGCTTTCATTTAAATTCATAGCCCATTTTTCAATAATAGCATGTACATACATTTGAATGTTTGGTGAAATTTGACAGTGAATCTTTTCAATGCTGGGCTTTTCTTGGTTGGAAATCTATCACTGCTTCGATTGAAATGTTCATTATGGATTGCTTTAAGTATTTANATCACTTTGGTTTAATTAGATAGGACATAAAAGATCTAGAGATATGGCTATTTATTCTAGATATACCAGTATCTTGGAAAGTGTGTTCAAAGTATTCTCTTATTGTCCTCTGGATTTTACTGAAATTTGTTGTAACATCATTTTTTCATGTCTAATATAACTAATTTAGGTCATCTCTTTTTTTTTGTTTGCTTTGTTANGGATTGGTCATTCTGGTTTACTTTTTGACAGAGTCATTTTTTATAAATTTCAGTGTTTTTGTGTATTATTCTGTGAGTCTCCATTTCATTCATGACTGTCTGTCTTGATCCTTATTTTGTTCCATTATTTGTTTTTGAGTTTTCTTTATTATAATTCTATGACCTTATTCATGAAGTTATTTTTTTATTTAAAAATTTTGTTTCCTTTTACATATCAACCCCTGTTCTTCTCCCTCCCCTTCTCTCCCTCCCCCCACCTACCCCCATCCCACTCTGATCCATTTCTCATAGAGGGTAAGTCCTCCCTTGGGTAGTCAACGAAGACTGACATACCAAGTTGGAGCTGGACCTAGTTCCTCACCCCTGCATCAAGTAAGGCATCGAACGATAGGGAATGGACTCTAAAAAGCCGGTTCCTGTATCCAGGATAAGTCCTGGTCCCATTGCCAGGGGACCCACAAACACATCAAGCCATGCAACTTTCACCCACATTCAGAGGGCCTAGTCTGGTCCCATGCAGGCTCCCCAGCTGTCAGTCCAGAATCCATGAGCTCCCACTAGCTTGGGTCAGCTATCTCTGTGGTTTTTCCCATCATGATCCTGACCCCCCCTTGCTCCTATAATCCTTCCTCTTTCTCTTCAACTGAACTCCAGGAACTTGGCCAAGTGCTTGGCTGTAGGTCTCTGTATCTGCTTCCATCAGTCACTGGATGTAGGTTCTATGATGACAATTAGGGTAGACATCAATCTGCGTGCAGGGGAAGGCTAGTTCAAGAACCCTCTCCACCATTGCTAAGAGTCTTAGCTGGGGACAATGCTGTGAGCTCCTGGGATTTTTTCCTAGCTGCAGATTTCTCTCCATCCCCTTAATGGTACACNCTGTCAAGACATCTCTTTCATTGTTCGTCCTCCCTATTTCTCCCACCTCCCATTCCCTCCTTTCTATGAAGTTATTATTTTTAATCTGNTAGTTTAAGCTAAGCACTCTATAGCTTTCNTCTTAGAATTGCCTTTCCTATAACTCANAGGTTGTAGGAAGTTTTGCTTCATTTTATGCTTGGTCATAGGAGTGTTTTAGTGCCCCTACCCCCATCTTTTCACCTACTCCCTGGTCATTAATTAGTATAGTTTTCACTCTCCAAATACTTGTATAACTTCTGTCGTTGACCTTGTTATTGATTTCCTGTTTTATTCCATCATGATCTCATAAAATACTGTTTTATATTTTGANGTATGTGCTACAATAAAATNAANTTTAGAGAAGTGTCCATGAACTATTGAGTAAAAGGCATATTCCATACCTGCTGGATAGAATATTTGATAAGTTTCTGTTAAATCCATTTCAGTGGTAAGGTGTAACTCTGGAATTTCTTGGTCAACTTTGGTTTGTATTAGGTTCCTGCATAGGTCTCAGATCTCTAGAAGTCTCCTGGTCGAGGTCGACATTGTTTCCCTAAGTTTCTCACTTNCCTGTCTTCATTGTCACCAGATACAGACTTTCCTTGGGTGTTTGGAGAGCATATTTTTCATTCATAGTTTTTAAATCTGAGGATCTTGGGAGGCAGGAGACCCGTGCTTGTATTTACACTTGCTGTTGAGTATTCAACATCAACCTGCACGACATCTACCATTTCCAATTTTTCTCTGTCTTATTCTTTTCCCCTTTATTGATAATAGACTTCTTTTTCATTTTGTTTTGTTTTACTTTATTTGGTCTTTTGAGGCAAGGTTTTTTGTGTAGCTCTGGCTGTCCTAGAACATGCTGTAGAACATGCTGGCCTTGAACTCACAAAGCTCTGCCTGCCTCTGCTTCCCAAGTCCTGGGATTAAATGTGTGTGCCACCACTGCCTGGCTGAAAATAGACTTTTTTTCTGACATAATATATCCTGATTACAGTTTCCCCTGCCTCTACTGCTCCCAGTTTTTCCCCACATTTCCTCCCATCCAGATCAACTCCCTTTCAGTCTCTCATTAGCAAACAAACAGGCTTCTAAGGGATAATAATAAAAGAAAAATAGAGTATAATAATGTAAAAAGAGCTAAAACGTTGGAATAGGACAAAACAAACCAACAGAAGGNAAAGCANGAGAAAGAGCTATGGATGCAGAACATTTGAGGAGGAAATTGCAAACGAGGCACTCTGAGAAGTTGGATCACCTGGGCTGCCTGTTTTATGGTACCTGGTCCCCTTTCTCTGACAGCACACAAACTTTCAAAGATAACATACATATCTGTATTAACACAAGTAAGGACTGTGTGTTACATAAGCCAGTGAAAGATTTTTTTTTTGAGTAGGTAAAATATATATCACCTGTCTTGTAGTTATTTCAGGTTTATTTCTTTATGCCTGTAACCAGGATTTTCAAAGAGCCTTCCCCAATCAAATATGATCTCTATTAACCTTGAATGAATCCACAATCTTTCATTTCCTGTGGAAACAAAAGCATAACATCTTCCCCAAATCAATATATTTTTTGAGTTTCATTTTAAAATTAAGGCATTCTTAAACTTTCTAGGCTGGTTTACTTTAGCAGTCCCTTTCAAAATCCCATGTCTTTCAGCAGCTGTTGTTTGCTTATCATCAATCAAAAAAAAAATTCAAAGACAATACAATAACATACAGGATCCAGACTCTTGGTGTATTTCCCATCTCTATGTGAAGTGACTTATTCATTTTTATTACTTTAATCTTTCTTTAAAGACTATACCCTATCATTTTTAAACTATTTTTATGACTGCCTATATTCTTTTAATTTCTTTTTTTAAGCCTATGTACATTATAAAACACACTGTAACCTGTTTAGTGTTTTTTCCATCTGAACCTGATTTACTGCATATCTGTAAACTTTTATGTATGTATGAGCAAATCTTAAACTGCAGCATAGCTTAGCTCATGGTGGCTCAAGATGACAGGCTGTGGCCAGGAGATGCATCTCTGTACTGAAGTCACAGGAGAGACTGCAGAACTGGGAAGCCACATTTGGCTCCATTTCCCCTCCTCCTTTTTTTTTCTTTCTTGGGCCTTATGTGGATATACCTGCTAGGACCAGAGTATTATGGTTTGGCAGATATTTCTTTGGGCTGCCAGCTCACAAAAAACAGAAAGCTCAACCTTAGCTTAAGCTTCTTTCTAACTAGCTCTTATAACTTAAATTAACCCATATTAATTCCACAAGCTTATTACCTCTTCTCAGTTTTGCCCATCCTGCTTCTTCTGTGTCTGGCTCGAAACTCCAACTTTCCTCTTCCCAGATTTCTTTCTGTTTAGAAGTCCTTGCTATACCTCTTGCCTAGCTATTGGCTGTTTAGCTTTTTATTAAACCAATCACAATGACATCTTCATCCAGTATAAAGGAATATTCCACAAGAGTTATTCACCTGCTCCACCTTTTAGTTGGTTTAGATAAGAGTTTATTAATTTTACTGATTTTCTCAAAGAACCACTCTCCTTTCTTTTTTTAATTGTTTTTTGTTTGTTGCTTGTTGTAGAAAAAAAACAAACTCAAAATAGTTGTTTTGTTTATTTCAGCCTCAAATTTCTTGCCACCCACTCCTTTTGAATGTGATTTCATTTTGTTCTAGAGCTTTCAGGTATGCTGTTAAGTTACTAGTAGGGTATGTCTCCAACATTTTTTTTAATCTAGGCACTTAGTGCCATGAACTTGCCTCTTAGAACTGCTTCCATTTTGTTCCAAAAATTTGCATAAGTTGTGTATTCATTTTTATTCAATTGGAGAAAGTCATTAATTTATTTCTTAATTGCTGTCCTGACCCATTTTCTATTCAGTAGTGAGCTGTTCATTTTCCATGAGTTTGTAAGCTTTCCATTGTTTCTGTTGCCGATATCCAGTATTAAACCATGATTTTCAGATAAGATCATAGATCAATGCCTTGTCCAGTAGTCATGAGAAAGGCTTCCTCTGTCAGCAGATGGGAGCAGGTGTAGAGACCCGCAGCCAGACATTATGCAGAGAGAGAGTCTAAATTGAAGGTCTCCATCAGGTCTCTCCCCTCTGAGCTCTAAGAAACCTGTGAAAGAGGTGGAGTGGGGGTAGGTGGATTGTAGGAATCATAGAGGATAGAGGATTCCAGAAGAAGATGATGTACTGAATTAACTAAGCAGAGATCATATGGGCTCATAGAGACTAAAGTAGCAAGCACAGAGCCTGCATAGGTCTGTTCTAGGTCCTCTGAGTATATGTTATGACTGTTCGCTTGGTGTTTTTGTGAAACTCCTAACAGGGCGAGTGGGTGTGTCTCTGACTCTTTTGTCTGCTCTTGGGAATTTTTTCCTACTATTGGGTTGCTTTGTCTAGCCTCAAAATGAGGACTTTTGTCTCGTCTTATTGTATCTCATTGTGTTTGGTTGTTGTCTCTTGGAGGCCTGCTCTTTTCTGAATGGAAACAGAGAAGGAGTGGATATGAGGGAAAGAGGAGATGTGTGAGGGAGGCTAGAAGGAAGAGAGGAAGGGGAAAGTGTGGTCTGGGTACATTGTATGAGAGAAGAATTTATTTTCAATAAAAATGAACTTATTTTCAATAAAGGAGAAAAGAATTAAAAAGAAAAGAAAAGCACAAGAAAATCATATAGATGGAGAGATGCACTATTTGTACACATAAGAATGCCATGGAAACAAAACCAAATGTATGTAATTTTTAGTTGATAATACAACGTCTAAATTTCCTTCCTTGGGTTAAATTTCAAGATATATAGGAAATTTTGAGAATCATTCACTCACATATAAAAACTAAGCACATATGAAAACTAAACCGATAGGTTAGTCTTTAAAAATGATAAGGTCTCTGCATCTGCTGACTCCTCATGGGAGGCTTTACCTTTTCAGAGGTGGAGGAAGTGGGTAGCTAGGGAATGCTGGGGGGAGGGGAAGAAGGGATGAGAGGAGATCTGTGGTTTGTATGTAAAATGAATAAAAAAATCTTAATAAAGAAAAAATGATAAAGCCAATATTCTGAATAGTCTTCACTACTTGAGTTTCAGTAGAATAGAAAAGTAGTAGGGTTTAGTGGATACACAGCATATGCTTTTGCCCATCATCTGTTCTAATAGAAGTGTCAATGTGATTAAGGTTTGCTTCACTGGCACAGAAGAAAGTAGTGCTATGGGGGGAAAATTGTTCATTAAATAGTTTTTCAGTACAAATTTATACATTTCACCGCATTTTGAAATTTTCCAGCACTTTTCATAATGCTTTGGAGTGGGATGAGTTAGAAACATAGAGAGATATGACATCTTAATTTATGTTAGTAATGAGTGCTAGGATGCAATCAAATAAATACATAGATATTATATATATATATATATATATACATAGATTTGTCTGTGTTTTATAACATGTACACAAACACATATATTCAGATTTCTTTTCTAAATTTAAATTTATTATTTTTCTCTCATACACTTGCCATCCCTTTCTTAGCTTTCTCCACTTCCATTTCCCTTTTATTCCCCTAAACAGTTTCATTTCTAACTTTATTTTATATATGCATGCATGATCTGTAGAACACGGTGAAAAAATACTCAGAAAAAAGCCAGAAAAAAGCAAGTATTATTGGAAAGACTAACTATATAATGGCAGTTTAATTGTACCATGATTAGTTAAGGTGTTTTAGAGGAAAGTATATTTTAATATTTGGAAAGGGAATTATTCATTCCAGGATTTCTAATACTTGAGTCTACCTATGGCCATTTAGAGAGTTAATATATTGCATAGAAAAAAAAACCTATGGTCTAGAGAAAGAAAGTTGACTTTTTATCAGATATGATTAACCAGGAAAACTTGGTATTCTCTCAGTACTAATTTGTGGCTATTGATATTCTTAGAAAGTATGTTCATATATGTATATTTATTAAACTGTGGATATTCTGTCCCAGAGAGGGACTATAAAGAGTTTTACTATATGTACAATAAACCTAAAATCCATGATATATTAAGAGATAATTGTGTTATGATTCATTTTTATTATACATCAAGATAAATTTGATATTTAGAAATATCACCATCTGTAATCCAAAAATTAAGAAATAAAATTCTATATTTTAATGTCTAGGGCATTTGACAATTAAGAAATTTCCTATTTTTTTTATCAAATTTTCTATCCTCAAATGACTTAAGAACTATACTAAGTAGATTTGAGGTTTAAAAAAACAGAATAACATCCAATTTACTAAAGATCCAGTTTCATAATATTTGACTACTCATGTTTTCAAGTCATTTATAATTAAACAAAAGTTATTATTTATTGGATTATTACACTATTTCCAGGTATAAGAAAGATTATGAAAAGTCCATTTAATAATTTATATAATATAAATAATAATTAATCTGCCTCTTCTTATACTTACTACTATAAAGTCTGTATTGTTAGCTACATTGCTTAATTTATTTAAGATAACATGATAATAGACTGACAAATATTGTTTGTAGGATGTGATCCCCTTAATGTCAAATATACTACTAGCATTTTGCTGGTAGCAGTGTATTTTTGATTACATCTTCTCAAAAAAATTTATTTTTCTTTATTCATTTCATGCTTCCAATATGATTAGTCTATTTTAGTTTGCATTATTTCTTTATTATTCTTGTCTTATGATAAATTTCTTTTCAAGCACTTCATTATATTTAGGTGAAAGTGAAATATTTCCTATTTTCCCTTTAAAGAAAACAATTCTGTTGGGTGGTGTTGTCATATGCCTTTAATCCTGGCATTCCAGAGGCAAAAGCTGGTGGATCTCTGTGAGTTTGGGGACAGCCTGCTCTATAGCACTAGTTTAAGGATAGCCAAGGGTACAAAAGGAAACCCTGCCTCGAAAAAACTAAAAGCAGCCAAACAAACAAACAAAAACCACAAAGGAAACAATTCTAGAGCCTTTCCTTTAAAGCAGTGATTTGATTGGATTCTGTAAATTTTGAAGTGATTTTATTAATTTCATTGTATTTATATAATTTTCTACTTTTGGGAATGGTTTTGTGTGATTGCTTTTAAATGTGCTGTATAAATATCAAGTAGTTTGAAAATAAAAGAAATAAAGGAGTGCTTGCACTCAGCTTGTTTTCTTAATATTTTCCAGTCCAAAACTCAAAGCCAGGGAATTGTGTCAGCCACTTTTAGCATGGGTCTTTCCATCTCAATTAACCTAATCAAAAGATCCCACACAGGCAGGGTGATAGGTGACATTTATCAAGCACTTACCAAGATAATTTCTCACAGATGTGCCTAGGAGCTTGACAGGTGTGATTCCAGGCCCTGTTAAGTTGGCAATCAACACTAATGACCACAATATACTATTTGAGATAGATGTATGCTAGGCTTCTAACTAATCTTTAAATGTTTGTACTTCTTTTAGAATTCTGAGTTATAGCTATAAATCAGTCACCCTCATATAGGAGCATATTTCTTAGATTAAATAATTTTATATATTTTAACATAATTATGAAAACTGTCAATATTTTAGTAATCAATTATGTGATAAAAAGTAAAATATTTTCTAAAATTATATTCATATGATTTACAAAATATTGCAGTGTACATATTATATTCTATTCATACACTGAAAAAGGATTGTGTAAATATTTCTCTATACAGACATTATTAATATTTTTAATTATTTCAAGTAAATCTTGTACTTATATTTATTTTAAGTATATATATCTAGTTTTTAAACTAGTTTTTGAGTTTTCAATAAGCAGTGCCAAACACTGGCCTCTAATTACAACAAAGATTCAACCTAATTTTAACTTACGATTCCAGACCTGGAATAACCCAAAGCTGCATCCCCTTTTCTTCTTAACAGGCTTTTATTCTGCTGTGCCAAATGCAGTTTATGCTACAAATTAGATATTTGAACTTACTAACAGTATGTAAGATATGGAAAATAAGTACTACTTTGGCAGCCCTGAAAACCAATAAAATAGTCCAGGTTTCAGCCTGTCTGGTTTCTTGTGTATGACTGTATTTCACTAAGTTTAGAGTAGGCACAAGAATGCAGATGTGGAGAGGGCCAGGAGAAAGTTCACATGAATATAGTAATATGTGAAATGTCCACAAAGTTTAGAAGGATCTGTGAGATTCAAAGGACAATCATTTGTTCACTGCAATTAAAGAGAGAAAAGGAGCTCCACCTAATATTTGGCTGTGATTTTCTAAATCTCCACCTATCAGTTGCTGAATGAAGTGTCTCTGATGATGATTATGCTAGGCTCCAATATATGAGTCTAGCATAATATCATCAATTAAGACTTCGTTGCTTGTTTTTGTTTTGTTGTTGTTTTTGCCAATCATGTTTAGTTCTATCCTAGGTCTCTGGGCTGTCCAGCCTCTGTTTCTTGGCCCTCCAGCCACTGTGAGGGGTGGGCTCCCTCTCACTGCTAGGAGCCTTACAAACAGTNCAAGCTACACAACTGTCACACACATGCAGAGGGCCTAGATTGGTCCTCTGCACACATGCAGGCTCCGTAACTGTTGGGNCAGAGTCCATGAACTCCCATGAGCTTAGGTCACTTGTCCCTGTGGGTTCCCTATCATGACCCCCTCTAGCTCTTAAATTCCTCTGCCCTTTCTTCAGAAAGACTCTCAGAGCTCAGCCCAATGATTGGTCCTGCCTCAACTTGATGTGCCATGCTTTACTCAAGCTCATGGGAGCCCTACCCTTTTTGGAATGAACATGGAGGAGGACTGGACAGGGAGGGGGTAGATGGGAAGTTGGGGGAGGGATGGAGGGGAAACTGTGGTCAGTATGTAAAATAAATGAAATGTTATTTAAATAAAAAATACTTTTGTTATAAAAAAATTAAAAAACACTCAAATCTCAATATTCAAAGTTAAGATTCACATATAACAGAGATAATGTGGCTTTTTTTCTGACCGTATATTACCACATTCAGTATAATTGTTTTCTGTTCTATCCATTTGCCTACATTGCTTGTCTTTCATAATTNTGTTTTTATTTACAGCTGAATAAAATTCTATTGTGTAAATGTATCATAGTTTCATTATCCTTCGATGGACATCTATGTCATTCGCNATTTTTAGCTATTATGAATAGAGGAGAAATGGACAAAGATGCTCAAGTATTTCCATAGAAGGATAGAGTCATTTAGGTATGTGGGCAGGAATATTTTAGCGTGCACTTCATTCTTTGTGATTGTGAGGAAACAACCCAGTGGGGAAGAAAACCTTTAGCACTAACACTTACTTTCTGTTGTGATTGTTGAAGTCCTTCTGGTTCTCTAAACACAGCTGAGTGATCAGGTATGTTCTTCCCTGTTTATTTCCTGAACAGCAGTAGAGGAAGTACAGAATCACCTTTCCAACATTAAAAAAATTCTGTCCCTTTGGCAAAGTTGAGAAGAAGACATGTAGGTTATTTGTAACATTAAGTACATACAATTTTATTGCTATTTTAGCTTTTTGAATGAACTACAGTCATTNGAGGAACAGATATTTGACTAAAATATGTGAGTCATAAGAGTGAGAAAACATGATATATATACCTGAAACATCTTGGTTAATTATTGACTCAGTACAAGCATTCAAAAAGTTAATTTTTGTTTTCCAAGTGTGACAGATTCTTGCTGATGAGACCTTAAGATGAACAATCACGGCAATCAAAGTAATCTGTTTATCTTGGCAGCTCATAGGAGATTCTAGAAATGAATGGCAGAGCACAAGGAAAATACTGTTATGGAGAAAGTGAAGAGCAAACTTATATAAAACCACTCATCAAGCTTTGATGGGTTGTGTCTGAAAGATGACTCAGTGGCCAAAGGCACTTGCCACCACACCTGACATTATGAGTTCTTTCACCACAAACCACATAGTAGAAAGAGAGAAACAACACTAGGTGTTTGTCCTCTCATCTGCAAGTGGCACAATGCAGGCTTCATACACATACACATGTACACTCATATACAAACAAAAACCACATGAATAAATGTTATAAAAAGAAGTCTGTTGTATTCATAAGCTGGGCATGGATTTTTGAAGTACTTATCATTTGTCAAGGATGTACATGGGGGAAATGGTAAATTTTACTCTCAAAGACACTGGAATTTGGAATGTAGAGGAACTAATGATGAGAACATTCAGCAATGGTCATCAAACTGCTTCAAAAGCAGTTTGGTCCATGAGGTGCATTATAATTCATGTCATTTGCCATCAAAGATAGGGAGTGAAGGAATCCTGAAAGACTTTCAGTGGCATTGGCTTTCTCTGGAAATTAAATATTTTCAATTCAATTGAAATGCCAGTAGGTAACAGATATTGAGATTATCCTTGTAGCCTTATAAAGAGTAAAATAAATACAAGGGATTTATCATGTTGAAATCAAACTTTGATTCAAATAATTTACATATATGATAATACAGAATGTAAATCTAACAGTACCAGGAGGTTTTATATCTTACTCTAACTTTGTCTCAGTGAGAGATTGTAAGAGGAAGCTTACAGGGTCTTATTAATAGAAACAAACCCGGAGCCAGATATTGGGGTGAACGCTGAAA
>LZPO01036275.1:0-16290 GCA_001675575.1 Neotoma lepida | reverse complement strand
CTGAGTAAACAGAAAGTGGAATACTAGCCACTTCCAAACCTATAGAAATAACAGACATCTGGCTGTATGGACAGTCACCCAAGGTTCCTCTGCAACACTGGGGCATCCAATCTTCTNNCTAGAGGCCTAGAATATCTGNCAGACTCNTCTATGAAGCAGGAATTTTGAAGGACTCTCCTGCCTTGTCTTAGCAAAGTTCAGCAGTCACTTTCCTNTTTGTCCTGTAGAATGTCTGGCAGAATTTTCTATGAAACAGGAATTTTGAAGGACTGTCCTGCCTTGTCTTAGCAAAGTTCAATAGTCTTTNTTCTTTGTGTTCTGCTTGTCCNGTTTGTACAGCATACTGTCAGCAGTCAAGACAATAACAGTTTCTTGCCCAAATGGCTAGATTTTGCCACAAAGAAAGCAAACTACATATGGAGGTTTTTTGATGCCCATCATATTCTCTGAAGTAAATTGATGCTGCCAGGAGCAGATGTGCCACATTGTCATGAAAAGCACTATGTTAACTGTATTCTGTAGCTCTTTGAAGTGGTTGAAGACCATCTGTCTATCTGAAATACATGTTTGACCTTGAAAACATACCTAATAGGATGACAAGAGTGATTGTTATAGGTGACTAACTTATATTTTTTTATTATCCTAAATAGTTTGTACTAATAACTTTCAAGGACTAGAAATTTATATTTATTTATAAATGAGGTGCATAGGTACAATACCTTAAACAAGAGTGAAAATGTATGCACCATATGTTCTAACAAAAATAAACTTAAATTTGTATCAATATACAGAAACCCATACCTGTGAATATAATTTTCTCTCCCACCAGCCAGTTCCCAAATAAGCACACAGAGACTTATTATTAATTAGAAATACTTGGCCAATAGCTTAGGCTTGTTACTAACTAGCTCTCACAACTTAAATTAACCCATATTTCTTACCTATGTTCTACCACATGGCTCAGTATCTTTCTTAACACATTATGTTCATCTTGCTTCTCCCCACGTCTCCTGATGACTCCAACCTTCTTCATTCCTGCACTCTCTCCCTGTCCACAAGTCCCACCTAATCTCTTCTTGCCTAGCTATTGGCCATTTAACTCTTTATTAAACCAATGATAGCAACACATCTTCACAGTGTACAAAGAAACTATTCCAGCAATGTAAAATATTTGAGACTAGTGGTTGTTCAAAAGTAGACTCAACAATCCATTCTTTTATCTCATCATTTTTATACTACATCCTCCTGTTTTCTCTTCAGAAAGAGATCTCTGAATCTAATCTCCTTTGTTCAGTTTTTTTTTGACCATGACCAATAACAATTTGTAACCAACCCCCTGAAACAATGACAAACATCCATAACCTACTGAATGACCAAAAACCACCAACACCATCTCTTGAGAATGTGAGTGTTGTGTTCTCTAGACTGCTTTCGGCTCTATGGGGGTTGCTGCATACTTGAGGGACCCTGAGAAAATCAGAATAATGGTCATGTCCTAGCTGGAATACTCTGTGAGGCTGGANCATCTCAGCCAGAAGCCTTAAAGCTGTTCTACTTGCAGAACTCTGAGGAAATTTCAACAGAGGAACTCTGAGAGGCTGGATCACCTAGGCCACCTGATTTCATTGGTGTCTAGCCCCTTGTTCTGAAAACACACAAACTTTCAACGCAAGTATGGAATGTGCAGTGTANACAAGTCAGGTAAAGATGATTTTTTTTTTTTTAATGTTTGGGCAGGTAAAATACACCTAACATGCCTTGTAGTTTTTTTTAGGTTTATTTCTTTATGTCTGTAGTTAGAATTTTCAGGGTATCTTCCCCAATCAAATCNGATCTTTGTCAACCTTGAATGAATTCACAGCCTTTCGTTTTCTGTGGAAAGAAAAGCATAANTTCTTCTCTAAGACAACAGACTTTTTTTTACTTCCATTTTGAAGTTAGGACATTTTAAAATATATAGGTTGGTTTAATTTAGCAGTTTCCATAACCAAATGTCTATCAGCAGCTACTATTTGTTCATCAGCAATCAAAAAATTCAAAAGGAACACANTAACATACAGGATTCCAAGTCCCTGTCTATTTCCCATCTCTATGTGGCTTATTTTTTATTACTTTACTCTTTCTTTAAAGGCTTTATTATTTTTAAACTATTTATTTATTTTTATGACTGTCTGTACACTCCTTTTTTTCTTAAGCCCACATGCATTGTTAAATACACTGTAACTTGTTTAGAGGTTTTTTTCCCATCTAGATTTGCTTTACTGTGTATCTGTAACCTTTTCTGTCTGCATGAGCAAAACTGAAGCAGCCACACAGCTTAGCTCTGGCATGCTGGTGGCTGGCTTGGTCTCTTCGGTTCCCTGAGAGTCTAGCCTTATGGCGCAGGTACCTGTGGGAGCCACATGTACCACCCCAGCACAGGGAAATTCCTGGTTTCATGCTGCTGTAAGCGTTTCTACTTAGTCTTATTCTACCTAGTAGCTTGCTGCCCACTGCTCATAAACCCCAATCAAGTACTCGATAGCAGGACCTCTTAAAAGAGCCAGGCCTCTGTATACCACTAGCACTGAGCTTACCCAAGCGACAGCAGTCACCAAGAAGCCACATTTTGCTCTGATTTTTTTGTTCAGAACATTTTTTTAAAGCCTTCTCAGGTCTTTTATGGAAATATGTACTCCCACTTGGATACCATTTGTTTGCAGATGTTTTTGTTGGGACTGTCGGCTCCCCAATAATGACACAAAGACTTACTATTAATTATGAAGTCTTGGCCAATAGCTTTAGGCTTGCTTCTATCTAGGTTTTATAACTTAAATTAACCCATTTCTATTAGTCTATGTGCTGCCATGTGACTTGTGACTTTTAGCTTCCTCCTGCACATCCTGCTTCCTCTGTGTCTGGCTGGCAACTCTGCTTCTTTCTTCCAAGCATTCTCTCTGCACTGAAGGTTCTGCCTAGCTATTATTGACTAGTTAGCATTTTATTAAACCAATTACAGTGGCATATCTTCACACAGTGTAAAGGAATATTCCACAGCAGAGACAGGCTTGTTTTGTCACAGATTCAGCTCATGACTGCTTTTATCAAAGATTGGTTCATGGGAATCTGTTCTTCATCATATCCAGGGTTCAGCACTGGAGTTTGATAAAACAGTTGGAGGCTCACATAGAGTGGAAGTTAAAGTATAATGTAGCTATGGCCTTGTGCTTCTCCTNCCCGAGAAACAGTTAATGGTGTTATCCAGGAAGTATCATGAACTGCACAAAAGGGCATGTGTTTGCAACTTGAACACTGACAAAGAAGCAATTCTTCCTGCTAAAGAGGGTAGAATAAATCTTCCCTTTGCCCCAGCACACCAGGAGCTGCTGATCCAGCAAAGAATACTGAATGCTCACATCTACAGAAGGCTGCAGGGTCAACCAAAGCAACAAGAGCCTTACCAGCGGTTAACCAGAAAGGTATGAAATCAACATTTTGCTGGACATATTTTGGGAAGCAAAGTCTTGAAGCCATTGAGAAAAGCTGTGGCCAGAAGAANCTCAACAGCCAATAGCTAAAGAGTCCAACAGTAACTAAGAGAGAGTAAGGAGCCGCCAACCTCAGAAGGGACAGTCTGGGACAAGAGTGGCTACAGAGAAGAGGCTGCACTGAGCCCAGGCTAGATGCCCTTGCCCTATGACACAGAACTGTGGATAGTCAGGGACTGAATGCCAGGTCCACCATTATCCCATTGTGATGTTGTCTGGGTCATTGAGCCTCTCAGCAGCTTAGATGTCTCATCTATAAAACAGGCTTACAAGACTGTGAGGAGAAGAGAAAGTAGATGCAAAGTAGGCGTTGGTTAAAGAGTAGTTGCTTTTTATTCTAAAGGGGTGTTCGTCCACCACAAAGGATTCACTAGTTTTCTCAAAGTTGCAACTNGTGTTCTTCTGTTCTGTGTCAGGGGTCAAAGCCAGATGACTGCCTTGCTGCTAGATTTTAAATGTGTTTATTTTCTTTCAATGAGGCACACCTTCTGATGAGTTTCTTACATGTTTCTCATGTTTACCTGCTTCCTTCCTATCCCTCAATGCTAGGTGCTCTTTATGGACAGACACACTCATTTATCTTTGTTCCCACTGATTTTCATACTTTTATACATGGGGGGCACTCAATAAATATACTAAACATTTTGTATGCCTTTCTTTATTTACTTCATGTCCAAAGTTTACATTTTTGTTTTAAAAGAAACCTTGAAGGATTTTTATTTACGTACATTATATATATATATATGTATATATACATATATATATACACATATATATGCAGAGAAGGACCAGGCTGGCAGATGATACCATCCCTGTTTGCAGAAAGGAACAAAGGAACACCAACAAATGGGCTGTTTGCAGCATTCACGTAAGTTCAATTCTAGAAATATTACAGAGATAGGAGAAGAGGCCTCTGCTCTGCTTCAGATGAAAAGCAGTCATTCCATTTCCAAAGCAATTGTCTATTTGTTACCTAAAAAGTACTTAATGTAAAAATGTCTGAGGAAAGTAAGACTTAAAGCAGTAGGCAGTAGTTGTAGTCAATGTGGACCCACACCACTGTTCCTCATTTCCTGTTCCTTGTTGGTAATTTTAGGCTTCAGCCTCACAAATAATGGTTTTAAGACCCAGAAAAATTCCATGAACTCATTTGTTGAAAGCCAACCTTGACTAGGATGATCTTGCTGTTAATGATTTTTTTAGTATGTAGCCTCTCTCCAAGCATTGCACAATGTATTTGAGTTGTCATCGTTAAAGACGGGAAAAGTGAAAAGAATAGTAAGCATTTCCCTGGATCACTGAATTACCGCAACTACAGAGCAAAGGCCTTTCAGAAGTCAAAAGCCAAGCACCCCCAAGTTCCTTGCTTCATTCCACTTGCCACTACCACCTTTACAGGAGCCTTTGCAGGCCTGTTTTGANGGTGACCCCATTTGGTGAGCAATACCTACATCCAGGGTGAGAGACAGCCCCCGAGTCTCCTTGAAGCCACAAGAATTAACAATCTCTAGACTATTTTACTAGCTAAATGTTATGTGTGCCACCACTGCCATCTTCATAGTGAGAGATCACCAGATGACTGTATCTAGATTCTGTTTGCTCAGTTCATGAGCACAAGCTGTCCAACGTCTCACTGTTCAATTTTTGTGCACGTGATCATACTGAGCCATAAGTGTGAGGGGTTGGTAAACAAAACCCTGGACATTAGTCTTCTTAAACAGGAAATTGGTGAGACAAGAAATTGTTGAATAGGCCATTCTGAAATGGGAGTGGAGTTGACAGTGTTGCCTCTGTGGTTGGGATGGCTAGCTAGTGCCATGCAAGCNTAAACACTTAGTGGTTATAGTGTGATCTTGGGCATCTTAATTTCTGTGTCTCTATTTACCTTCCATAAAAATACAAACAATTNCNTGGGAAATAGGATTGTGGTGAGGATGAAATAATACTTATAATGTNCTTAGACTATTATATTCAGTAACAATAGTAACAACTTCAAGCCCCATTGAAGGAACATAGAACAAACCACAGTGTTTATACCCATTCTGCTCTGTTGGCAGGCTCTGGAGCTGACTTCGAAGGCTGAGTTCTGAGACTCTGCCCTGTGAATCTCTGTCTGTATCTCCTTCCAGCCCCAGAGTGAATGGGACAGAAAGTTAAAGTTCCACAAACCTGCATTCAAAGTTCCTTTCTTCTACCCCAAACCAACACTTTCTGTTTGTTTTTTTGTCTTTACACTCTCCTCTTTCAACAGTTAAATTCTCTAACAATACCCTCTTCTATATTCCCTCTAGTGTGAGAAACAAACCACTAGATCAGTAATGTCTAATGAGTGCTTCTAATTGCCCAGAGAGCAGAGCGAAGGCCCCAGTGGTAAAATTAATCAACAAATTCTATCAGTAAAGAGGAGCAAGGGAATTGATTATTATTCTTCAAAACAGTATTTTGTCACGTAAATTTGAAATTACACTTAAAAGGGGATTTATACTAATATCTTTTCCAAATTTAGTTAATCCTAAGGGGGGGGAAAGTACTGTATTCAGAAAGATAAACAAATCTCATTTGGTGAAACTTATTGGCTGTACATGTTTTTACATGGAATCTTAACACAAGTTAGAAGATTAAGAGTGATACTCTTCAGCTTTGAAATCTGGAATATTAACCAAATTCAAGCCAAGCACAGACCAGTGCTTATTGGACTTCTACAGTACACCCCAGAAATCCAGCAGTTACCTCAAGGGAAAGACATGCNTTGAAGAGCTCAGAAGAAAATACCTTAAGAAATAACCCAAGCATTTGGCAAAATATGGCTCATTGTTCTCCACTCCTTAGCCACAGANTCACTGACTATATTTAATTACAAAAATTTAAATCCTAAAAGTTAACATGATACACACATATAAATTATAAACACATGGAAATGAAGCACCATTCCTACCAAGAAAGCTCATAAAATATAATTTGGGTATTGAAAGCTTATTTTGAGATGAGAACATGAAAATCTGTTTAGAATTGCTTATTGGTGGTTGATAAATGGTTTTCCCCATTTTTCTCTGTGTGGTACAGATGGAAGTAACATCTTCCAAATCCACTTATCAGCTGTACATATGTGTAAATTAGCCTGTGCAAATTACAGGTTTTCTTGTGTGCCTTATTAAATTCTGCCAAAGCTGTTATTAGAACTGATTTTATACTGTTTGGTGTTTGTGAAAGTTGACAATACACGCCTGTGAAATGATCCCTCCAAAAGATTTTTNAAAAAATGTTTGATCAAATGTCAACAAACTAATGAGATACCCCNATACATAAACATCCAATCTCACTTACCACAAATATTTTCACATTCATGGCTACTGGGCTCAGTTTAGAAATTGCTAGAGCAGTGGTTCTTGACCCCCNAAATGTCACAACCCCCCAAAGGGTCACATATCAGATATTTACATTGTGATCCATAACATAGCAAAAATCACAGTTATGAAGTAGCAACAAAATAATTTTATGATTGGGCATCACCACAACATGAGAAACTATTAAAGAATCACAGCATTAGGAAGGGTGAAAATCACTGTACTATGATATTCCAGGTACTGGGCCAACTATTATAAGTGCTTCTCCTCCTGGTAACCCAGAGTACTTCATTGTCAGCTTGGTTATTTGGAGGTCTAGTGGATGAAGATAGTACTACTGTCTCTGTCCCCTCCAATGGACATCTACTACATGAATGTGCCTGAAGAATCTTAGGATTTCAACACTGGTAGAAGAATTCAGACAGAAAACTGCCTGATGTTTGCCTCCTGACCAAATGTTCCCACATTTATATCATCNAGTTCCACCTGACCCAAGTTCTCGTACAGCCTAGTTTTGCTATGGAAAAATTACTCACTTTTAGGTCTTGCCCATAGTTCTCAATATTTTGATCTCATCACATNGATCCATGAAGATATTAGGGNAAAAAAGAGATAAGNAAAAAAATGATTGTTGAAAAATTTCAGACTTTTTTCAGTGTAGAATTATACTTGATAGACTTGATTTTTCCAGCAAACTATTAACTTTTTCAATCCCCTTCTGTATGAATTTCAGTNAAAACTCTAAGGAACCTAATTTGAAGCCACTATGCTATTAAGGAAGAAGAATTGTACTTCAGTGTCTTGTGCTTCAAGCATGTAATTGGAAAGAAAAAGGCATCAAAAATGAGAATAATGACAAGGCAGTCAGGCATTGAGCTGGCATGTTTGAAAGTTGTGACTTATCCTGGATTAACCATCCAAAGCTTATTGTTGGTNCAGCAAAGGGAANACTGATTACAGTGTATAATCTGTACCAAATTTGACCATGTTCACTTAATAAATGCTCAATTTTGGCACCTCCCTAATAGANGTACTGTCTGAATTTTGGAAAGGAACAATGTGGTGGTNTAAATGNGAAATGTGCCCCATCAACTCATGTATTTGAACACTTGATTCCCGAGTTAGTGGTGCTGTTGGGGCAGGTGATGGAACTTTTGGGAACAAGATGCCTTGCTGAAGGAAGCACATTACCTAGAGGTGGAGTGAGAAAGTTCATACTTCCAGCTCACTCTCTNTGCTTCAGTGGGTGGGTAGAGGTAAGATCTCTCAGCTTCCTGCTCCCATGCCTCTCCCATCATTATTGCCTCTCCATTTGGATCTGTAAGCTCAAATAAAGCCTTGTTTTTGTGTGCTGCGTTCAGTCACGCTAGAAACTAAAAGGTAGGCACAGGCCACTTCTGCAGTACCTTAAAGGCCAGTGCTTGGAAAATCGTGAGAATATCTGTTTGTTATGAATAGTGCTACATGTGAAAAGTGCCACTGAGGGAGAAAAAACAGGAAGAGATCACTCAGAAAGAACATGACAAAGGAGAGAAANGGTGTCTCAACTAGATGAAGGATAGTACCACTCTTTGAGATAAGTAAAATTTAGAATTAGTAATGTAACCAATGTGGATGGCATATCGAGTTTGTGCCTGTCCTTTGAAATATCTATAGAATATTCAAATGGAGGCATGTGGTGAGTAGTTGAGTTTCATTTTTTTTTTGAATTTCAAAAGAGATATTTGAGCTGGAGAATAAGATCTGAAGACCTGTCAGCTACTGGTCACTGAATCCTCAAGAGAGTCCTAGATCAAGAGAGGAAATTATGCAGTGTGATAAAAGTAGAGTTATAAAGAAATCTTATGTTTCATTAGTGTCTAAGGGTGGACCTGGGAGGGGAACACTGTATAACAACATGAAAGTGGATAACACCAGTGCTGAAAATATAGGCTAGCATCTCCCTGAAGCTCGAGGAAAANAGGATCACCTATGTGAGTTATTCAAACATCTGTTTACAGCATTTTAAAGCCATGCACTCTCAGGGTATATAAGATTGTGTAGGTTAAATTTAGAGTCATGTGCGAAGGATGATTTAGTAAATTTAGATAAATNCTTTGATCAATCATTTACCCGAGTTACAAAAANTGAATAGGAACCTNTTAAAGGATTATTTAACCCTTGTGGATCACTAATAGTTAGGGTATTCGTCTATCATAACCACAGATTTGACTCAATGTTAANTTATAACATTAAACCATACACTATGTTAGTTACTTTTCTCATTATCCCAACAGACATCCCTAAAACAGGGCTGGGGAAATGGCTCAGAAGTTAAGAGGTCCTATTTCCTCTGAACGGTGACTCACAACCATCTGTAACTCCCATCTGTAACTCCAGTGCCAGGGGATCTGATGCCCTCTTCTGACCTCCACAAGCACAAGGCACATCCATAGTGTGCAAATATACATGCAAGCAAAACACCCAAACATACAAAAGAAAATAGAACAACTGCCAGAAGCAGCATAAGAGAGAGGGGGTACATGTTGGCTCACATCATGGAGGCTTCAGCTCATCCTGGTGGGGTAGGCGTAGCAACAGGAAAAAGTGGCTCAGTCTGTGGCAGCTGGAGCCTCCAGATGCTGGTATTTCTGTCTTAGTTCATGTTAAATCAGTGTCATGGACAGAACCAGAAACATTATCAGCTTCAGAGCCTGTACCCAGTAACCAACTTTTATATCATCACTTTCAAGACCTATGTCCTGTGACCCATTTTTTTTTTCACTTAAAAACATAAANAACAGTATCAGGCTTGTATGAAATGCACTGTGATCATCTTTACCTCCACCTAAACTCTCTTGCTAGGTCACATTGTACTCAAAGTCTNATCATTTCTCTGTTACTCTTCTACATTTTTTCAAAGATTTATTTATTTTATTTTATGTACATAGTGTCTTGCAAGCATGTATGAATGTGCACAACATATGTGCTAGTGCCCATGGAGGTCAGAAGAGGCTGTTGGATCCTCTGAAACTGGAGTTACAGATGGTTGTAAATCGCCATTTTGTGCTGGAAATNGAACCCAAATCCTCTGCAAGAACAAGTGCTCTCAATCGGTGAGCCATCTCTCCATCCCCTATCTGTTACTCTTCTCCTTTTTGGTTTTATTTTTTTACTATACCCAGACTTTCAGACTTAGAAGTAGAAGCTCTCNGTGAGTTCAACCTACATCTCTTGACAATTTGTTCCTGGCAGTTTTCTTTGGCTTCCTTTATCCTCTTGAACAAAAGATTAGCATATTCTGAAACCTCCTTCTTTTTTTTTTTTTCTTTTTTTCTTGATTCATTGTTTTCTTCAAAGAAATGTGTTGACATTTGTGTTGCAGGACATATGAAGTAACAAGACACTGGTTCTTAGGTGCTTTGGTCCTGGGCTTTTTACCTTTTTTGTCTAGGGGTTTTCTGACAACATATTGGCAGACATTATCTTCTTTAGAAAGACTGAAAAGTGTGCAGTTTCAGTGAGCTCTTTGGGCTCGCAACCACTGAGACACAGTAGTTTCTGTCAGCCTTCTCTCCTTATTTACAACTAAATTAAGAACACTCATTGGCATCCACACACTGCATCCCCAAACAAACAGCTCTCCTTGGACTATAACAAGAATGCCCCTTACTCCACAGCAGGCACACTCTGACACTGTTTCATGGGAAGACCTTGTTTGTTGTTCTCACCTCAGATTCATATGGCATAGCCATCCCACACTTCACCCAGAGCATCAGCAGCAATTTCTGTGACCATGCACTCCTTGTAGAAAGCACAAAGCTTACTTTCATTGTGCTCTGTAATGAATTTATGACAGCTGGTGGTTGAGAAGGCTATGTTCAGCTTCATCTTGATGCAGATAAGCACCTTCAAGATTCCATGGGGGGGGAAAATAAAAAAGGCTCTCATGTATCTTAAAAGTTCTACATAGAATGCTACCAGCAGCAAAGTAGATACTCCTCCCACACTGAAGACATTGATGATTTAGGATGGGAATGTTTAATTGTAGCAGTGAAGATTTTAGATCTAGAGACTGAATAACCTCATTACAGTAACAAAAGCAAAGGACTGTTTGAGAAATGGGAACAGATTAGGTACAGCTTTAACCGACATTACTTTCAGACACTTCACTGTGTTAGTTAAAGTCAGTATTTATGCCNTGGGAATTGGAAAATGGCATAAACCAGAGGTTTATTTTTTCAGTAAAAAGCAATACCTCAATGACCAAGTGTAGGAATAAGTTGACACGTTTGAATTTGGGCAGACAGAACGCTTTTTTTTTCTTTGCTTGGTGTTAACTATTCATGTCTATGAAGGATGAAGTAAAATTTGTGACAGGGTAGTTTAGGTGATTGGAGCAGGTGAGTAACACCTAGTGGCTGCTAACATTGATGTTGTATGGTGCCACACATCTAGCAGAAGTTTGAAATGGATTGTCCTAGTCATTTTATCTCACTTTGAAAATATATTATTTTATTGTAAAAGGGAATGGTAAGAAACAACAAATTAGGAGTTGCAGAGATGGCCCAGCACTCATAAGTGGATACTAGATGTAAAGCAAAGGATAACCAGACTACAACCCACAGCTCCAGAGAGTCTAGCTAGCAGGGAGGATCTTAAGAAGGACGAATGGATCGCCCAGCGAAGGAGAAATAGATGAGCTCTACATCAGCAACCTGGGGAGTGAGGGGGGGTAATGGAGGGCAAGGGATGGTGGATGAGAACATAGGGGAACGGAATGGTCGAGCTGGAACAGAAACAGAGTGGACAAACAAGGAAAGAGATATCATGATAAATGAAGACATCATGGGAATAGAGAGAAACAGAGTAGGGGAAATTCCAGGGAATCCACAAAGATGACCCCACTTTAGACTACTGGCAATAGTCAAGAGGATGCCTGAACTGGCCTACTCCAGTGATCAGATGGCTGAATACCCTAACTCTCATCATAAAGCCCTCATCCAGTGACTGATGGAAGCAGATGCAGAGCTCCAGGAGTCTAATCAATGAGAGAGGAGGGATTCTATGAGCAAGGGACAAGGAGATCATGATAGGAAAATGTACAGAGATGGCCAGCCAAACTTGTGGAAACGTATGAACTGTGGACCAATAGCTAAGGAACCCCCCCTGGTACTGGACTAGGCCCTCTGAATACATGAGACAGTTGTTTAGCTTGAACTGTTTGGGGAGCCCCCAGGCAAGCAGTGGGATCAGGACCCGTACAGGGTGCATGAGCAGGCCTTTTGGAGTCCAGTGCCTATGGTGGGACACTTTGCACAGCCTTGGTGCAGGGAGGTGGGGCTTGGACCTGCCTCAGAATGTGCCAGTCTCTGCTGACTCCCCATGGAAGACCTTGCCTTGGAGGAGGTGGGAATGGGGGGTGGATTAGGGGGGAAAATGGGAGATGGGAGGAGGGAGGAGAGGGGAATCTGTGGTTGGTATGTAAAATGAATAGAAAATCACTTAATTTAAAAAAAAAGTTAAATAAACAAACAAACAAAAAAAACCACTGCTTGCTCTTCCACAAGAACCCAGGCTCAGGGTAGCCGCACCCACATGAAGGCTCACAACCATCTGTATCTTCAGTTCCATAGGCTCCTCTTCTGGACTCCATGGGCATTGGAGGAGTGTGATACATAGACATACATGCAGGCAAAACACCCATACATTTAAGATAAAATAAATAAATCTAAATAAAAAAACCAACAAATTCTATTTCACTTTTTAAACTACATTTATAAAATTTCAGTATAAAATATAAAATCATTTATGATTTCCTTTTGTGTTTATTACTACTGTCCAATTATTCCTTAAGTTCTATTCAAAAGTCTGTAATTCTGTGATTTAAAACTGTACCTCAATTTTAAAAAACAAAGAAAAACACTGAATAAAAACAGATAAGTATTTCAAAAGTTAAAATCATGAACTTGTATAAAAGCTTTGGTTAGAAAAAACTGGGTCAGTTTTATGTACTTTTTAAATTTGTAATTTCTCAATTTATTTAGAAAATTAATTGCTGATTTTTGCCAGCAGCTATCCTGTTCTGTCTCTTTGGCTCCCAGTGTCAGTGTGAGTAATATAGAGTAGTTCAGTGTGCATAATTAGACAGAAGCCTTGGGCAAGTAAGCAGTCACAGGACACCTCAATGCTGAGTTTATACTAGATGAAAGTATTGAAATTTTATCAAAATCAAACATCAGAGAACTTTACCACTTGACAATACACAAATTAGAAGTTTTCTTCTACCTTTTGTGGAATATTAATTTTGCTCATTAGTTCTTCACCAATGTATAAAATGATGTTGATTCCTCATGTGTCTGTCCACACAAATCGTATAGAGCAGGTGAAAATGATGTAAGGCAACACCCCATTCCATGTGCTCTCTCTTGCTCCATGGTAAAGGCAAAAAACCATTTGTAAAGAGACCATTTCAACCATTCCATGTGTACAGTATGTCTGTAGTCCAGTGCTTGCTGGTGTAGGGTTCTTTGGAATGTCACTGATGCTGTTCTGATCCCTGCCATATCAGACATTACTGAGTTTCAGAGCATTCCAGAAGGAGATAAATCCCGCCTCCTTTTCCTAGCCTGGAGAAAAACATATCTGCTCCTGCTGGGTGAAGAAGGAACAGTAGTGATAGTTACACCAATATTAGCCCTGACTGCTCCCTGAATATATTATTTACCCCAGGCTCAGGAGATGTTAACCTGATCTGATCTCTGTAGCAGGCCTTTCTTTTAGACTACCAACCAGCTCCATAATCATGACACAGAGANTTATTATTAGTTATGAATGCTCAATGTTCAGCCTTAGCGTAGGCTCCTGTTTCCCTTCATCTACATTTTGTTTCAGAGCTTTTTACCTTTCTTTCCTTCTATATATCTTACTTTCATTGCTTCTCATGTCTGACTGGCTGGTGGCTGCCTGGCTTCTGGCTCTGGCCATGTCTTTCTCTTCCTCCCTCATTCTCTCCTCCTTGTTCTCTCTTGAGCCTAGATTTCTCCTCCTACTTATTCTCTCTGCCTGACAGCCCTGCCTATCTTTCTCCTGCCTAGCTATTGGCCATTCAGCTTTTTATTGGACCAATCATGTGCCTTAGGCAGGCAAGATGAAACAAATGCAACACATCTTTACATACTTAAACAAGTGCAGCACTAACAAATGTAACAAACAATTGCCCCATTAAAATAATATTCCACAACAGATCTCGAACAATTATCTCCTGCAAAGATCCCATGGCATGCAACTGTCCTACATCACTGGTACAGCTTCAAGGTGTGCCTCCTTGTAACTAAGCAGCATTTCATAAATGTGGTGGAAGTCCTTGGCAGGGAAATATGATGTTTCTGCCTGTTTGGTACCTAGAGTTTACCTTTGAGTATTTAGAGTGCTTCTTTATTACAGGTTTTCCTAGACAAAGACACAAACCTTGCAAGTTAATACAGGAAGCCGTCTCTATTTGAATGTTTACCCTTCCTTGCTTATGTGTTCTTCCTGCTTATGGAAATGGGAAGGAGGATGGAACTGTAGTGTGTACCTGACCCATGTTTGAAGAGTCCAAAAATAGTAGGATACACCAGAGCAGAACTTTAGTGAAGTTAAGTTCAAGGGAGATCCAGTAGAAGGAACAAGCTTGCAGTTCTCTACTGCCAAGGTATCTAGAGAGAAGAGTCTATTGTTGTAATTTGCCTTTTCAGGTCTCAGGAGCCTGAGCACTTCCCATATCCTAATTGCTTGCGTACTATTTCTAGAATAATTCATGAGGGGGTGGTGTGAACTTATATCCNTGAAGAATCTATCAAAATATAAACTGAGAGTTGAGGGCATTGGCTTTTCTTTCACTGTGTATGTGAGTCCCACTGTGTCCAGAAAATGTCAGTTATACCCCTGTGAGCTAGTCTGATAAGTAACCAGCTTATGACTGTAAGATCCACTGACACCAACATTTTCTTTACAGTTCACATGGGTTTCACATAACTACACCATATCACCTACCTGGCTTACTTGTCCTATGAGCTCATTGCATTGTTTAGAAAGACTAAAAAGGGGAAAATACGTGTGGCTGAAAGAAACAAATTAGAAAGGGAACTGGGAAGAATTTTCCAGACTGCCTCATTACATTTGCAAGTCTGATAAATAGCCTCTGAAGAATTATTCCTGATAGCTTGTCATTGGCAATACAATTTATAGCCTTTAGATGTGTGTTTGATCAAATGGATTGAAAAGGGAAAAAAAGATATACTGTAATTTCTGTGTTTTCTTCATTGTCCAATGAAACTGAAATTCACACTGCAGGATGGACAGTCGCCATCATCACTGGCCCTACAAAAGAAGTTAATTTAATAGGTGGGGAATATTCATTTACATCTGGAAAGCAATGTTGTCACCCTCTTATCCCTCAATTACAATGTGTGAAATCTTGTTAGAATTTTATTGAAGATGCTTTTGTAGCTCTTTGTGTTTCATTACCTCTCAAAGCAATTTCTAAAATATACTGTGGCTAGGGATGAACTCTATAGAACGGTCCATTCTTTAGCAACATTATCACATGCCCCAGGAAGACNAATCTGTATAGACCAATCGCTTCGTGCTGGTGAATGTTCTGTCTGTTGGGACGCCACATGCATCATTTCAGTGATTCTAAACTGTGTCTCTAGAGAAAGGCTTCCTATTCTCACTCCTGCTGACACTTGGGACAAGGTAAGTCTATATTTATGAGACCTGCCTAGTATAGTAANTTAGCACAATGCTTAGCACTGGGTACCAGAAACAACTCACTTCAAAAATGTGGCCATCAAAAATGTTTTCAAGCCAGGCCTGAGCACATCCCTGCAATCCAGCTGCTCATGAGGCCGAATAAAATAATTAAAAAATTAAGACCGACCTAAGCTACAGAACAAGTCCTGCCCATCCAGGGCACCTTAGTGAGCCAATGTCTCAAAATAAAAGGTAAAAGTAGGGCTAGCAATGCAGCTTAATGATACAGTGCTTGCCCAGTATGCTTTCACAAAGCTCTAAAATCAATTCCTAGTAATCCCAAATCAACCCTGATTAAAAATCATTATCAAACTGAGAAAGGGCCCTGGGAGAATCCATCTCACCCACGTGATAATGATTATCAGATAAGATGCCAGAGAATANATAGATAAAATCCCTAGAATCAGAATGATAGGAGCTTTCAGATTTTATGCTCCATTGTTACAGTGTGAAACTACACTCTGAGTTAAGGTAGTGCTGGATCTGGGTTTAAAGACAGGAAATAGGAACTGGGCGGTGGTGGCCCATGCCTTTAATCCCAGCACTCGGGAGGCAGAGGCAGGCAGATCTCTGTGAGTTTGAGGCCAGCCTGGTCTACAGAGCAAGTTCCAGGACAGCTATGCAGAGAAACCCTATCTAGG
>LZPO01036270.1:0-12026 GCA_001675575.1 Neotoma lepida | reverse complement strand
GTATAATAAGTAGAAATGGAAAATATTAATGTCAGATTATGGTTATTTTTTTAAAAAAGATAAAAGAATTTGAAGGAAGACACAGTATTATATAGGAGGGGGAAGAGAAAGGGAAATGATATAATAATATTATAATTTCAAAAAATAAAAAATATTAAAACCTAAAAGTAAAAATTGGCATTGGAATTTTGGAGGGGTTTACCATAGTCATTGGCTATGAATTAGGACAGTGGTGGCCAGAACTTGACATATGTGTGATTGAGGTCACTAAGCCTACACATGGTCTCATGTAACTTCTGCAGTGATATTTTGTGTATGCTCTAACAAATAAAGCTTGCCTGAAGTTCAGTGGGCAAAGTCAGCCACTAGTTAGCCATAGAGGCCAGGGACTGGTGGCACACACCTTTAATACCAGCATTTGGGATCTCACGACTTTGTTCCCAGTACTTGGGAGACACACATGCCTCTAATCCCAGCACTAGGAAGTTTGAGACAGGAAGTGATATGGCTGGTAGAGAAAAGGAATAAAGGCAGGAGGAGAGAGGAGCTCAGTCTTTCTGCTGAGGAGTTGGTGAGGTGAGAGGTGGCTGTGGCTTGTCCCTTTGTCTCTCTGATCTTTCATCATTTACCCAGATATATGGCTCTGAGTTTTTATTAAAACCAATTAGGATTAATGCTATATCTGGTNTTCAACTTGTGGGTACAAATTCGTGAAAAAGTTGCTTGCCTGATTCAGGCCAGAGATACATGCAGCTGGGGTCACTACTCCACCAGCTAAGGANTTATCCAGAGTAAGCANGAGTTAGCTGCTTTCCAACATCCCCCATGCAGACATGTGGCCCTTTGGCTTCTTTCCTCCCCAGGTGGTGTGGCTTTCCCTGGACCCATTCCTCAGGCTGCTGCCACACTTGATAGATGCCTCACTTCACCATCATCTGAATCGTCATTGTCAGCAGATTTGGTGAGTCAAATGAAATTTCTTAAAAAAGGGAATTAGTTTAAAAAAAAAAGACACAGAGAGAGTTTTTCCCCACATTAAATAAATGGAAAACATTTTTACAATGGAGGGAGTTAGGTCTCTGTTTGATAATATGCTAGATGGGTTGAAAATGGAGCAATTGAATGAGAGAATAATTAATTTAGTTTGGATTCATGTAATGTCAATTATAAATANTATTTATTTGATCATTTTTGTTTTATCATTAAAAAAGTTGGTCAATATGAGTGAAAAGATAAAAATTTTAGAAAAAAATTGTTAAAACAGATTTTAGAGATATTCAGACTCAGACAGACAAACTTGAAGGAGAACAAATCTCAGCATAAAATTAAAAGGTTACAGAGAAACAACCCAATACTTTCAAACAGCCAACCTTAATTTATCCAGTAACTTTGCAGGAACTGACAAATGATACATATCCCATAGACTGTGTAAGAGCTGAATGGATTCCTGTGTAAATATTAGCTTTGAGGAGATTCAAGGAATCAATAGTCTCATATGGCATTTTTTTTTTTACCTTTTGTGAAGCAGATGTTAAACTTGTGGTCAACTTGTAATAGAATTATTCTTCAAGACAGGAGAGATTTGGTTACAGCAGTTTTGGACGTTGCACTCAGTTACAATGAAAGACCTGGTAGAAATATGAAGTTAAGACCATTGAATAATGAAGTGGGGCTAGAGATATGGAAATCTCCCAAGACCAACTTCTTGGAGAGGTAGATTATGCCAATGTAAAAAGATAATCTCTATATGATCACCATACCCTGGCTTTATGCCTACCAGCAGCCTTAAATTCTTACGACAGAATTAAAGAAGTAGCAAAAAAGTTGAGCCATTTACTAAAATCTTACAAGGCCTCAAAGAATCCTTCACTCATTTCTTATAAAGATTAACTTCAGCAGTAAATAGAATGATACCAAATAAAGAAACTAGACATATAATAATTGAATCTCTGGCTTTTGAAAATGCTAGTGCACAATGCAAAAGGGTAATCAGGCCATTAAAGGCAAGATCAGCACCTTTGGGGGAATGGATCCGAGATACAATCAATATTGAATCTCATAACAATGATGATGCTTGGATAGGAGTGGGGATTTCCAGAAGTTTGAAGAAAAATCAAAATGTCGAATGTTTCAATGGCAGTAAACAAGGTCACCTAAAAACAGGGCATTGTAAATAGGGCATTCCTAGAAACAATGATTTTGCTAAGAATAACCCAATAAAATGCCCCTCCTTTCTGGATTATACAGAAGGTGTGGCAAAGGCTTTTGAATGTAGATCAACAAGGGCAGACAAGGTAACTTTTTGCTATCTGGAAACGCCTTGGGGAGCTCTTGCAGGACCCCATGTCTAATTCGGTTCAGTCTTTTACTGTCATCATGGAGGAAACTCCTTCCTAGAACAATTAAAGAATCCAATGCCTATTGGAAGAAATCACACTGCTCTGGATGAAAGAACAGCTATAGAAGAAAGAACAAAAAATTCAGGAGCAACCATAAAGTGAATATTTTTGGCAAATGTCTATAAATGAACAAAGACCAAAATTAAAAATAAGAATAAATGACATTGTCATTGAAGGTCTTATAGACACATGTGTTGATGTAAGAATAATTGCATCAGAATCTTGGCATCTGAATTGGCCTCTTCAGGAGGTGAATGTTCAGCTTTTAGGGAATGGAATGTTATCTCACATAAAACAGAGTGTGAAATAGGTTGAATGTATAGGGCCAGAAGGACAAAGGGAAAAATTTAAAGCAATATGTGGCTAACATTGCAATGTATTTATGGGGATGTGATTTGTTACAACAATGGAATACCTAGANTAACANTCCTCCAATCTCAGAAACAAACCATAAACTAACATATGTTTCTGGGAAAAATATTAGAAGATATCATAAACAACAGTTACCAACTATTCAGGTTGTGTAAGATCATGGCACAACAGCTGCTGATCTTTCAGAGGCCCCAATAGTCCTACCTTTAAAATGGTTAAAAGACATTCCTGTAGGGGTTCAGCATTGTCCTTTAACAACAGAGAAATGACAGGGCCTAGAAATATTGGAACAGGAGCAGTTAAATCCTTGGAATTCTCCTGTATTTGTTATCAAAAAGAAATCTGGAAAATGGAGAATGGTAGCAGATCTAAGTGCTGTTAATAAGGTAATTCAGCCAATGGGATCTCTACAGTTTATAATTCCTTTGCCTTCTCTGTTACCTAAAGGATGGCCTCTTATAATTATCAAGTTAAAAGACTATTTCTTCACTATACCTTTACAAGAAAAAAAACACAGATAAATTTGCCTTCACAGTGTCTACTTATAATAATTCTCAGCCTGTTAAGAGATATCAATGGAAGGTTGTCCCAAAAAGAATGTTAAATAGCCCCACCCTCTGCCAATATTTTGTATGGTAGCCATTGGAAATGATATCTAAGCAATTTCCTCAATCTATAGTTTACCATTACATGGATAACATCTTACTAGCTGATTCAAATATAGATACTTTAGAAAGAATGTTTGAAGAAGCAAATTTTGCCTTGTTGGGGATTACAAATTGCTCCTGAAAAAAAATACAAATAGGAAATTCTATTAATTATTTAGGATATAAAATAGATCTACAAAAAAATTAGACCCCACTATTGCAGGTGCTTAATGACTTTCAGATTGCTAGGAGACATTTCCTATTTATGGCCCACTATTGGAGTAGAAAATCAATAACTGATTAATTTGTTCAAAACCTTAGATGTTGACAAGGACTTAAATAGACCAAGAGAATTATATGCTGAAGCTGAGAGAGAATTGGCTTTGGTGGAAAAGAAATTACAGGTTGTACATGTGCATCATGTGGATTCACAGCTTGATTGATTTCTGGTTATTTTAGCCTCTAAGCATTCTCCTACAGGAATATTAATACAGAGGGGAGATATTATCTTAGAATGTATCTTTTTACCACAAAAAAGAGTAAAAAGTTAAAAACTTATGTGGAAAAGGTCTCTGAGTTGATTCTAAAAGAAAAATTGAGACTTTGTCAATTAGCAGAAATAGATGCAGCAGAAATTGTATAACCCTTTTTAAAAGATANAACTGACAAATTATGAGCAGAAAATGAACCTTGGAAAAGAGTTTGCACTAATTTTTGGGAGAGATTAACAGCATATATCCTGAAAGCAAGAGAATTCAATTTATAAAAAGAAGTAACTGGATCCTTACTTGCATTGTATGGGCAACATTAATATCTGGAGCCCCTTCATTTTATATTGATGCAAATAACTCAGGGAAGGAAGATTATAAATCAGGAAATGTAAGTAAAGTGGCTCAAAGCCCTTATGATTTTGTCAAGTCAGAATTATATGCTATTCTGATGGTATTAATGGATTTTAAAGAAATTTTTACTTTCTCAGAACTTCATAAAAAACCCCATGTCAATAACAAGGGTTTGAAAAAAGATTTTTCCATCACTTGGCAACAAGCCAAGGAAATGTCCTACTTGTTCTTTATACAACCAAACTCCACTACCTGCAGGAAGTAACCCCAAGAGTACTCAAAGGAATGAAATATGGCAGATGGTTGTGTTTTATTTTGTAGAATTTGATAAATTAAAATATAACCCTATACCATTGATATCTATTCACAAATTAAGACTGACAATGCTCCAGCATATGTCTCTGGTAAAATTAAAGTTTTTTTATTTATTATAATATAAAGCATATTACAGGAATACCACACAATCCTATAGGGCAAGCAGTCATAGAAACATCAAATTGAACCCTAAAGAATATGCTAAATAAACAGGAAGGGGTGATAAAGACCCCCAGAAGTAGATTGCATAATGCTTTATTAACTTTAAATTTTCTAAATTCTAATGAGAAAGGAATGACAGCTGCAGAGAGACAGTGGATAATAGAAAAACNTACCGAATTAATTCAGCCTAGATACTTCAAAGATGTGATGACCTCAGAATGGAAACCAGGATATGTGTTACGNTGGGGGAGAAGTTTTGTTTTTGTTTCCATAGAAGAAAAGCTATGGATACCATCAAAATTGATAAGGATTCTATTTGAATAAGAGAGACTTCTTAATTAGAAGAGATGATAGTTCATCAAGCAGCCTTACCATTCAATTTAAACTAACTTATATGACTAACAAATGCTTTTCATATAATCAGATATAACTTGCCAAAAGGGAACTTCCTCAAAGTTAAGGTTAGGGAAGGGTTTTCGGTTTTTGTCTTACAGGAGAATGAAGGCATTCAACTAAGGAATCTGAAGACCACTGGACAAATGAGACATCTGTAAAAAAGGAAAAATCATCCAGAAAAAATTGTCCAAAGAAAAAGAATAAATTGACCCATTGATATATTTTCAACAGGATAAAATTTCATAAATCTTCCTAAATGTTTGTTTTTGCTGTTCTCCACAAACACATAAAGCAAATGNTCTTTTTGTAGTCCCAGTCCAATTAAAAACTAAAGCTGGCTTTGGAGTTGGAGTGTGGCTCTCTCCTTCTCTAAAACCAAGCATGCTTGTTAAAGAAAAATGCAAAATATCTATATCATGTCAGAAGAGCTACCTGATATAAGACAGANTAAAACCCAAAATTAAGGTACTATTCTATTGCTACTAACCTATGATCCTTTGGTTTTATTTTAAAACTTTTCTTAAGGTATGAATTTTGTATCAAAATTTATTATACACACACACACACATATATATATATATATAAAACTTCTTATCATGATATTAATGGTCATATAGAGTATTAACTAATTCAAAAACAAAGCTCCATCTAGCTTCCTGTACATATTTTCAGGTTTGAGCTTCTATCAAGTAACTAGGAATTAAGTTTTTGTACTCTTGAATGTGCATAACAAATATTTTTCCTTTAACCTCTTTGAGATCTGCTGTACTTAAACATTTAAAATGTTTAAATTTTCTGTAATGAACCATGACCATGTCTAACAGTAACTATCGAAGTCTCCAAANNGATGATGGCACACCACAATGGTCGGTCATTCCACATGGACTATGATGATACAACTAAGCTGAAAAACACCACTAAAGATCAGCTTTGGACTACAACTTGCTCAGGACAATTTTGAGGTGATGAGCTGAGATAATCCAGCTTCACAGACTACTCTAGCAAGGACTTGAGACAAGTCATGCACTTTCCCATTATGCAGAGTTTGAACAACAAATGATACAACTACCTCTCCCAGGACTTGACAATTTATGCAAATTTTTCTTTTCAATATCCCCTAAAGATGCCATTGTCCCCAGAGAGCAGAAATTAATTTCAAGAACATGACTTGGACATTCCCAAGAGGTGGGGTGGGTGGTTTTTAGTCTTTCAATGGGTTATGGATATTTTTCATCATTTAGGATGGTTGGTTACAAGTTGTTATTGGTCATGGTCAGGAAAAAAAGCTGAACAAATGAGATTAGATTCAGGGTTTTTGTTTTGAAAAAGAAAATAGAAAAAGAAAAAAGGGATATAGGAATGATAAGATAAAGAGTAGATTATTTAATCTACTCTGAAAAGAGAAAGGAGAATATAGATATGAAAGGATGAAAGGGTGGATTATTGAATCTACTTTTAAAAAGCAACTACCTGTTTTAAATATTTTATCTGGATATGGATCATTGTATATTGATACAAAGTTGAGATTATATTTGATAGAACACACTGTACATATATTTTTATCTTGTTCAAGGTATTGTACCTATACAATTCATTTAATAATATAATGCAAATTGCTAAACCTTCAAAGTTATTACTAACTATTTAGAATAATAAAAAAATACAGGCTAGTACTTAGTCACCTATTATAATCAAACTTGTTAGGTATGTTTTCAAGACCAAACAGAGATATATTTTAGATAGACATGTCATCTTTAAACACATTAGAGATCTACAGANTATGGCATTTAAGATGTTTTAGTAACATGGGTTCTTTTTTTAAGACAATGAAACATGTCTGCTCCTGGCAGCATCAATTTAATTCAGAGAAGATGATCGACATCGAACAAACTCCATATGGAGTTTACTTTCTTAGTGGCAAATGTTAGCCACTGGGCAAGAAAATACCCTTGCCTGACTGCTGACAGTATGCTGTCCAAATGGGGAAAGTTGGACACAAAAGAAAGGACTGCTGAAATTTGCCGAGACAAGATAGGACAGCTCTTCAGAAAATCCTGCTTCACAGAAAATTCTGTCAAGTACACTAGGCCTCTACACTAGATGGAAGCCCCAATGTTGCAGTGGGGTGACTGTCCGGGCAGCCAGCTGTTTCTGTAATTTTTCACAAATTTTAGAAGTTGCTTGCTTGCACTTCCTACTTACTCAGTTAATATTTCTTTCANGGGTCTCTGAGGGAGTTGAAGACTAGATAGTTACAGTGTTCCTTGGTAGTGAATTCAGAAAAGAAACTCACCAAAGAGGCATAAAGTGTATAACATGGAGAGACATCAAAAGATAGTTTTTGGTTGGTAATACAAGTTANGATAGAAAGTGAATTAGGTAAAATATTTTGGACTCACCAAAATAGGATAAATAATGGAGTATTTTCTTTGAATATGTCAAGTGNTAATGGACTAGATATTATTGATGTAATTATTGCCTGTATATATTGTATATAGCTGTTGTACTTATTGTATATAGTTTGTCTTACATTAGCTATAATGGTTTGTATTTTAGACAAAAAAGAGGAAATGTGGTGATATTTTGTTCATGTTCTAACAAATAAAGCTTGCCTGAAGATCAGAGGGCAAAGCCAGCCACTAGTTAGCCATATAGGCCAGGCACTGGTGGCACATACCTTTAATCCAAGCACTTGAGATCTCATGACTTTGCTCCCAATACCTGGGAGGCACACATGCCTTTAATCCCTGCACTAGGGAGGTTGAGACAGGAAGTGGTATGGCTGGGTGGACAAAAGAATATAAAGCAAGAGGAGAGAGGAGCTTGGTCTTTGGCTGAGGAGTTGGCAAGGTGAGAGGTGGCTGTGTATTGTTCCTGTGTCTCTTTTATCTTTCAACATTTACCCAGATATCTGGCTCCAGATTTTTATTAAGACCAATTAGGATTCATGCTACAGACTCTCTTCACTTTCTCTGATTAGATGGCCGTGGTTGCTTTAGCATAGCATGTACAGTAGAAGATGTTTACTCTTCCAATCAATTTTATAGTTTTATAAGAACTACATAAATGCTGAACATTAGGGAAAAGTGTTTCTCCAGATATACTGTCAGTGTTGGCCAGCAGCTGGATGACTGATGGAGAGTGTGTTCATGTATTGGGCTCTTGTAGTATTAAGAAATAATACAATTTGAAAAAAAAGCAATAAAGTTATTCTTTTTCTTTGTTAGTATCAGCTAAGCTACCAACAACAGGATAGTTTGCTACCAAGGNCTTTTATTATGAGGTTGAATTATTTATGTCACATTTATTTTTCATTTCTGGTGACATCACTCTGTAAATACCTTTGATATGTGTGCCCAGGATTCATCCCGATCTTACTCTCCTAGAAAACTCTGTGTTACCTTAATTAGAGTATCCATCATANAGTCAATAGAAACTTTGGTGGTGTTAATTTGCTCTAAGTAGATGCTTGTTTTACAAAATTAGTGTGAACACTTGGATTGAAGCACATAAAGCTGGGGCTCTTTTCCATGTAACTTTTGAAGCAGAATTCCATGACAAACTTGCAAGTTGAAAAAGAAAGTAGCATTATCAAACTGGAATGTNGGAATCTTGAAAATTTATAAATTAGAAGACATACTCTCATCCTCACTAAGGTATTCACAAAAGTCTAGAATGAGCAACTAAGGATCTATAGCATAAAAATGTAACTGTATGAGGTAGGACAGGCATCATTCACCTCTTCAACTAGTCACATGACAATTTCAAAGTTCACAATTATATCATTTCTCAAGTATACATTTTAAATAATTAATATTATAGTATAAAAGTTTTAAATATTGCATTTATGTATTTAAAATATACAGAGAAAATATAGACTGAACTTTCATGCAATTCTCATGTAATTCAAAAAGTCTAATCATCATATCAGTAAACTCTCATCTACTTTTTGAAATTTTTATTAATGTCAAGTATAACATTAAGGGAAATTTACCAACCAATTATGTCTATACATATATTTTGTTTAGTATGTTTCTAAAATCTACTTCATCTGTAAATATTACGATTTTTCCACTTCTTAATTTTCACAATAAAGAGAAACACAATCATTTATTTTCTAAAGTATTAGTTATTGTGCTTTGAGTCTATATTATCTCTGTGCTGTGTGTGTGCATGTGTGTATTGTGTGTGTGTGTATTTGTGCAAGTTTGTGTGATGTGTGTGTATGTGTGTGCACATGTGTGTGATGTGTGTGTGAGTGTCGCATTTGTGTGTGATGTGTGTGTGTATGTGTGTTTTCCACTGACACATACAATTTCCAACAAGGTGTGCTTCTATTAGGTTCATCTTCTGTTTCTGTGCCTTGCTATGCATCTTGTCTACAATGTCCAGCAGTTATTCTCTTAATAGATCACTCAAAAGGTTCTTGAGTGATTGAGGGATAGATTTTGCTGTTCAATCCCTTCAGTAAATGTGACATAGCAATTATCTAGATAAGGATTTTTTAGTATATTTATGACTATATCCTAGACTCATTATCTTCTTGAAGAAATACTAATGACAGTATTTTAAGAATGCTTTTAATTCTATTACATAATTATTGTATAAATTAGAAATTTCAATATTCAACAAGTTTAGGGTTTAAAATATTCTATGTATGGGAAACAATTATAACCCCTCTTTTGAAATCAATTTTCAGATCAATGATTTGGTCCCTTTGCATGCTTTGAATTGTAAGAGAAGGACTTTGGAGTTGTGCTCCTAAGCCGTTGTTGCTAGTCCTCAGCATTGAAGGAGCACACAGTTATTCCTACTACTGCTATATGTCCATTGATCCTGACATCTTTAGGTTTCCCATTGAGTTAGAGGGAAAAACAAAAAACTGAGCTTATACTTGTGAAAGTTTTATATAGATCCCTCATGAAAATTAGACAAATTGATAGCCAATGTTATCCTAATTCAAAAAGTGTTCTGGATGACTGATAAATTAGTCATCTCTCAGAAGTCATCATCCAGATTAATAGACATAACACTCTTATTTATAAATACCAGAAGCATATACAGTTAAAGTTTGAAAGACTATAGAAAACCATAATAATCACTATTTACTTTAAATAAGGATAATAGCCAGGTTACAGTGTGTAAAGTCTTTTTATTAGAGCTATGCAAAGCTCCATTATAGCTTCTGTTTGGAATGCAGAGCTTTCCACATTTCTGTGTACCATGAATGCCAAGCTCCTNATGTCCTTCCCTCAGCATTTTCTTTCTTTTATCATTTTTTATGGGTTATTTTTAAGTGCTGATTTACTCTCCTCCAAGCATGAGGGTCAGCACTTCGTACACTCATCTTAACTTCAGAGAAAAACATTCACCAGCATTTCTCGCTTCCTCTGGGACCAAGTGCAATGAGAAAGCAGACAGCNGTATCAACCGAAGCTGATAGAAAATAAAAACATTTCAATTGATGGAATTTTTGTTCTTTTTTTGCCTCATTTCACATTTTGACATTGAATATTTTCTGATAAACACAATGAAATGACAAATGTATCGGGATAATTTGAAATAAACAACATACAACTTGATTATAAACTTGTTTCTATCAGTGATACATGGCAATGGGAAGTTTAGGGTTGAGGTGTTCCACAAATCTAACCGTGTCTCCGACTTTCAAGAATTTTTAAGGAGTTGAGACACATTGTCTTTGACATGCAAAGATATAGTATCACTGCTCTAAATTTGGAGTAGAGGAGTTGACAGAATATTAGCCTTCTTAAGAACAGGTTTTACCACAGATTTAAGTACATGGATTAAAGGACAGAAAGGTGCTTAATTAAAGAATAGTACACATTCAAGGCATGGAACAGACTTCTAAAGAGAACCAGCTAAAATGTGTTAAAAACACCTCAATCAATCATTTTTCTTACCTCAAAATAAATTGCTTAGAGTTTTTTCTTTATTTTAATTTTTTGTTTTCCTCATCTTAATTTTTTTCTGCATCAGTCTTTTCCTTTAAATACTATTAAATGCTATTAAATAGTGACAGTTTCATATCTGACAAATCTGTGTTAATGTTGCTTGGAAATCTTTTTCAAAGCCCTATGTTATGACAGAATACATTCCTTGATCTAAGCCATAGAGATGGTAGGCATCNATAAATTTATCGCATGTAGACCTGACATATATGATAGTATTTTTATATAAATAAGTAGAAATAATATAAGCATATCAAGTTTGATTTCTATTTCACTTTGAAAACAAAAATAGGAAAGCAGGAACTGATTTCAGGCAAACTACAGAAATTCTGGCTATTAAGCATACAATCACCATGAACATGGATGAGCAAATGTCTTTATATTAAGATTTAGAGTCCTTGATACATGGACAGAGTAATATAGCTGAATCTTGTAGTGGACCTATTTTCAGATATTTGAGGAACCTGCACACTCATAAACAAGAGCTCCACTTTCCCTTCATTGTTACCAGCATCTGCTATCATTTGTTGTTTTAAAACTTGTCCATGATGAATAGGGTAAGGTGGAAAGTTAAAGTGGTTTTAATTTGGATTTCTCTGATGGTTAAACGTGAAGAACACTTTTATGTGTTTTGCAATCACTTGGGTTTCATCTTTTAAGAACTATCTGTTTATTATTTGATCCCATTTTTAATTAGAGTATGTATTTTCTAAGTATTCAGTATTTTACTTATTTGCATATTCTAGATATTAAAAATCTGCTGAATATATACTTTGTAAAGGTTTTACTCATTCTGTAGGGTGCCTCTTAATTCAAATGATAGTATCTTTTGCTGTAAAGAAGCTTTTTAGCATCATGAAAACCCAGAAATAGGAAAAAGAATAGATGTGCATCAACTGAAGAATGAATAATGAAAATATT
>LZPO01036269.1:0-11081 GCA_001675575.1 Neotoma lepida | reverse complement strand
CACCCCTTCAAAGCCCGCCAAACATGGCTTCTCCCCAGAGAGGCTTAAGACCACTCCCTCGGGTTATTTAAGCTGCATCCCAGAAACTAAACTTGTGGTTCCTCCGGTCTCTCATTCTGGTCTCCTCTCTGAGGGAATTTTTTTTTGCCCATTAAACCTGGCCTTTCCTAATTTGGCCTGATTCTGATTGCTGCCTCTCCGGAGAGGCTTATCCAGGTGTAAGAAACTTATCACAAACCATTATCCAAACTAATCAAAAGAGAAAGACTATCTCAATTAACCATATCAGAAATGAAAGAGGGGGTATAACAACAGATACCAAGGGAATCCAAGGAATCATTAGGTAGTACTTTAAAAACTTGTAATTCACAAAATAGGAAAATCTAAAAGAAATGAACAATTTTCTTGATAGATACTGCTTTCCAAAGTAAAATCATGATCAGATAAACATTTTAAAGAGACCTACAACCCCTAAGGAAATAGAAGCAATCATTAAAATTCTCCCAACTAAAAAAAGCCCAGGGCCAGATGGTTTCAGAGCAGAATTTTAACAGACTTTCAAAGAAGAGTTAATGACAATACTCCTCAAATTATTCCACAAAATAGAAACTGAAGGAACACTAACAAATTCATTTTATGAGTCCACAGTCACCCTAACATCCAAACCACACAAAGACTCAACAAAGAGAATTAAAGACCAATCTCCCTCATTAACATTGATGCAAAAATACTCAATAAAATACTAGCAAACTGAATCCAAGAACACATCGAAATGATCATACACCATGATCCACCAGAGATTCAGGGATGGTTCAACATATGAAAATCTGCCAATGTAATCCACTACATAAACAAACTGAAAGAAAAAAAAACCCACATGATCATCTCACTAGATGCTGAAAAAAAAAANCACTTTGACAAAACCCAACACCACTACATGATGAAAGTCTTAGAGAAATCAGAAATACAAGGGTTATACCTAAATATCATAAGGACAATTTACAGCCAGCCTACAGTCTACATAAAATTAAATGGAGAGAAACTTAAAGCAATTCCACCAAAATCAAGAACAAGACAAGGCTGTCCACTTTCTCTATTTCTATTCAATAAAACACTTGAAGTTCTAGCTAGAGCAATAAGACGACTCTAGGAGATCACAGGGAAAAATTGGAAAGGAAGAAGCCAAAGTATTATTATTTGCAGATAGTATAATAATATACATAATTGAGTCCAAAAATTCTACCAGGAAATTCCTACAGTTGACAAACATCTTCAGTCAAGTGACTAGATACAAAATTAACTTAAAAAAATCAGTAGCCCTCCTACATACAAATGACAAAGTGGCTGAGAAAGAGATCAGGGAAACAATACCCTTCATAATAGTCATAAAATATTATGGGATAACTCTAATCAAGCAAGTGAAAGACTTGTATGACAAAAAGTTCAAATCTTTAAAGAAACAAATTGAAGAAGATATCAGAAGGTGGAAATACCTCCCATACTCATGGATCACTAGAATTAACATAGTAAAAGTGGCCATCTTACCAAAAACAATCTACAGATTCAACACAATCCCTATCAAAATTACAGCACAATTCTTTTCACACCTTGAAAGGACAATACCCAACTTCATATGGAAAAACAAAAAACCCAGAATAGCTAAAATATATCCTGTACAACATAAGAACTTCCAGAGGTACTACAATTCCTGATTTCAAGCTTTATTACAGAGCTATAGTCAGAAACTGCATGGTATTGGCATAAAAACAGACAAGTTGATAAATGGANTCTAATAAAAGACCCAGGCATAAATTCACACCCCTATGGGCACCTGATTTTGATAATGAAGCAAGAAATACACAATAGAAAAAGAAAACATCTTCAACAAATAGTACTTGTCTAACTTTATGTCTGCATGTAAAAGAATGCAGATAGATCCATATCTATCACCCTGCATAAAACTCATGTCCAAGTGAATCAAAGACCTCAACATAAATCAGATACAATAAACCTAATAGAAGAGAAAGTGGGGGACTGGTCTTGAACACATTGACACAGGAGACAACTTCCTGAGCAGAACACCAATAGTGCAAGCACTAAGACCAACAATTAATAAAGGGGACTTCTAAGAAGCTTATGTAAGGCAAAAGACACTGACAGTAGGACAAAATGGCAGCCTACAGAATGGAAAAAGCTCTTCCTCAACCCCACATCTGACAGAGGGCTGATCTCTAAAATATATAATGAATTAAAAAAACTAGACATAAAAGAATCCAATTTAAAAATGAGGTACAGATCTAAACAGAGAATTCAAAGCAGAAGAATCTCAAATAGCTGAGACACACTTAAAGAAATGTCCCTTAGCCATCACGGAAATGAAAATTAAAACAACTCTGAGACTCCATCTTACACCAGCTAGAATGGCTAAGATAAAAAACACAAATGACATCTTATGTTGGAGAGAATGTGGAGCAAGGGGAATACTCCTCCTTTTCTGGNGGAGAGTGCAAACTTATACAGCCATTAGAAAATTGGAAATCAATTTACCACTCCTGGACATATACCAAAGGACCCTCCATTCTACCACCAAAACACTTGCTCAACTATGTTCATAGCAGCTTTGTTCATGATAGCCAGAAACTGGAAACAACTTAGATGTTCCTCAACCAAAGAATGGATAAAGAAAATGTGATACATTTATAAAATGTAGTAACTCAGTTGTTAAAAAAAATGATATCATTAAATTCCCAGACAAATGGATGGAACTAGAAAAAAATCATCCTGAGTGAAGTAACCAAGATCCAGAAATACAAACATAGTATGTACTCACTTATAAGTGGATATTAGCCGTAAAGTAAAGGATATTCATGCTATAATCCACAGACGCAGAGAGGTTAAGTAACATGGAGGGCTCAAGTGCAGATGAATGGATCTCCCTGGGAAGGGATATAGAATAGATTTAGAAGGTGAACTGGGGACATCAGGCACACNGGACAAAAGGAGGCAGGAGAGAAGGAGAGAGTACTGGGAGGGACAACTGAAATTGGGAGGCATTTCAAGGGTGATTTGGAAACTAAGTGCAGTAGAAACTGCCTGTAATCTACTAGGGTGACCCTAGTGGAAACTCTTAATAATAGAGTATACAGAGCCTGAACCACCCAACTTCTGTAACCAGGTAAGACTTCCAGTGGTGGGACTGGGACATCAACCCAGCAACAAAACCTTGGACCTATACTTTGTCCTGCCTGCAAGATGGGCTGGGGTAATGGTGGCTCAGAATGTGTGGGAATGGCTAACCAATGATTGGTCNNACTTAAGGCCCCTACCATGAGAGGGAGCCGATGCCTGACACTGCTTGGATTACCAGAAACTAGAAACTGAATAGTCCAGAGACCTAGGATAGAACCAAACAGGTTTAGTTAAAAAAATATTCTGCTATATTCACAGATAGACAATTGCCTAGTCCAATCATCATCAGAGAGACTCCTCCAGAAACTGATGGGAGCAGAGGCAGAGAACTACAGTCAAACATTAGGCAGAAAGTGAGAAACCCCACAAAAGAGCTAAAAGAAGAATTGTAGGAGCCAGAGGAGTTCAGGGACACCAGGACAACATGGCCAGCAGAATCAACTAAGCAGGGATCATAGGGGCACACAGAGACAGAAGTAGCAATCATGGAGCCTATATTGGTCTGTGCCAGGTCATCTGTATATATCTTATGGTTGTGTAACTTTGTGTTCTTGCGGGATTCCTAGCTGTGGAGTAGGGGGGTGTCTCTGACTCTTTTGCCTGCTCTTGAGATGCCTTTCTTCCTTCTGGGTTGCTTTGTCTTGCCTTGATATGAGAGTATGCTACTAGTCCTATTGCAACTTGTTATGCCATGTTCAGTTTATCTCCCTGGGAGGCCTCATATTTTCTGAAGGGAAACAGAGGAGGAGGAGGAGGAGGAGGAGGAAAAAGAGGAGAGAAGAGATGGCAGTGGGGGGAGAGACAGGGAGAATTAAAAGGAGGGGAAATGACAATTGGGATATTAATATGAGAGAAGAATAAAAAATAAATTAAAAAAAGATTAATTTGTTTCCCCAGTGAGAATCCCTTGGAACAAACTAAATTTTCATTTTTAAGTGGTTATCAATTGGAGATTGCTTCTGCNTTAAGGATGGGTACATGTGTCTCTTTCTTCTTTCAGCTCTTGGACCCCTTCTGGTGCAGACCTTTGTAGGGCATGTGCATATTGCCTGTGCATATTGTCTCTGTGAGTTCATATGTGCGGTAATACTGTTGATTTAGAAGGCCTTGTTTTCCAGGTGTCCTTCATCTCTTCTGGGTTTTACACACTTTTTGCTTCCTCTTCTACAGAGTTTCCTGTGGTGTTGTTTGTTATTGCTCTTTTTGTGGGACCTGCCACCCAGCTCTCAAATAAATCACACAAGGAGGCTTATTCTTAATTATAAATGCCTGGCCTTAGCTTGGCTTGTTTCTAGCCAGGTTTCCTTAACTTAGATTATTCCATCTACCTTTTGCCTCTGGGCTCTTCCTGCTTTCTCACTTCTGTAAATCTTACTCTTACTCTGTGGCTTGCTGTGTAGCTGGGTGNCTGGCTCCTGGAATCCTCCTCCTTCTCTGGCTACCTCTCNTTTTCCCTNGATTTCTCCTTCTATATATTCTCTCTGCCTGCCAGCCCCTCCTATCCTTTCTCTTGCCTTGCTATTGGCCATTCAGCACTTCATTAGACCATCAGGTGTTTTAGACAGGCAAAGTAACACAGCTTAACAGAGTTAAACAAATGCAACATAAACAAAAGTAACACACCTTAAAATAATATTCTACAACATTCCTGAGCCCTGAGGAGTGGCTTTTGAGATTCCTCACTCGTAATTTACTGTGTGACTGTGGGTCTCTGTATTTGTTCCCCTCTCCAGCAGGATGAAGATTCTATGATGATGGTTGAACAAGGCACTGATCTATGAATATAGCACAGTGTCACTAGGAGTCTTTTTATTGCTATGTTATTTTAGTAGAACAGTGGTATTTGGCTTTATCCAATGTCACTGGGCTATCTAGTTCATAAATGGTCTTAAATATATTTCACCTGTGCTGCATTTCTCAGGGCCTTCTGTAGTATGATTGCTGGGTTTTAGTGGTGACATATTGTCCTGGNTATTATTGTGTTTTTATGCTGGAGTCTAGGCTTCAGGTTTTGGANAATTGTGCTGATACCTGGTCTTGTCTTTGTTAGATGAGTGTTTTTTTCCTTNGTTTCTGTTGCTTGTCTCCTTCTTAGTAGTGTGTGGTGNCTGTGCATTGGCTGGTAGGGAATTCTTCTGGATCCTGCCTGGTGTGGCCACTGGGAGTTCCAGGTTAAATGTGTTTTTAGGTATTGAGAGCTAACACTTAGGAATGGGGATGGGCTGAGAGATGGGTTGAGGGAGTCTACTGGAGAGAGTCAGAAGGGGGTTCCAGCAGGATCTGCTTAGTACCCTAGGAGTGGAGATAGAGAGTGAGGAGAGGCCTCAGCAGGTAATCTGCTACAGAGCTGTGGGTGAGACTGGGGGATTAGATATGGAGGAGAAGAGGTAGGGTGAATATCTGAAGATTGCATCCCTGCTTCACTGCCTGGCCTACTTGCTTGTCTGGCAGGCTTGGCTGTTGGGTTCCCAAGGAATGCTGCGTGGCTTACTGGCTGCAACAGACGAAAAAGAACCACATGAAGGACATGATCTGAAACCACATGATGCAGGATCATTACCTTATCACAAATATGATTTGTTTACTCTGTACACCCAGTAAGCCAGCCAACCCCCACTGTGGCATCAGACAGCTTTGCTGGGTCTGGGTTAAGGGAGGGATGGTAATAGAAACTAATGTTGCATTTACTATTCCTAATAGAGCTGAATATTTAATCTACGCCTTAATCATATTTGACTGAAACTGACATTCAGATAAATTATTTAATATCTCTTTCCTCTCTCTCTCTCTCTGTCCCTCTGTCTGTCTCTGTCTGTCTCTCTCTTTCTTTTTCTCCTTCCCTTATCCACCACATGTGTGTACATGTGCCTTGTTCGAATTTTATGCTTTAAAACATGAAAAAAAAACCCACACAAGAAATATTTGACATCAAATATCTCCGCTTGCTTACTTGAATACTTTATTTCCTCACCTATAACTTATAATCATGAACAACCTCCATACTATTACTTTAGATGGAAAATGGAAATGATAGATTTTCTTCCTTATTGCTATGAAGACAGTAATACATTTGATCTTAAAAAACAGAATAGAAATTTTATTTAGGTGAGTTAATGTAGGACTCAGTCTCTAAGTATTTGAAAGCAAGGAGTCTAGAACAATGGGATTGACATAATAGGCAAAGAGAGCATGACTTTTGTTCTATTTATATTCACTTATACACTTAAGCAAGTGAACAATTTGTAACCCCGATAAATCATTCATGAGAGTTTTATAAGNCACTTTTATTTCATATTGACACATTAGATACATTTTGTCTAGCACATCTAATTTGCCTATTTATATTTCATGTTAAAATATTTATATTGTCAATTATTCCACAAATATCTCACATTTCTTAATGATTAGAGTGCGTGGTGAAGTACAAATTTGCATAGATCAGGCATCATATAATCAGATTAATCCTCATTAAAAGGATGATCAAAGTTTTGGGATGTTTCCTAGCAGAGAGATTCTGAAAGTATTTAATAATGTTAGAAGGAATGATGATCACTCTTTAGAGCGCAGTAGAATTAGAGATGCGTCTTTAAAAGGGTACCTAGCAGACCTTTAAGTATTGGAATATATGGAGACACAAAATGATGCAACAGCAAAGACTACCACACTTATGACCCACCCATTCAGAATTTATAATTTTGACGAATAAAAATAATGAGGTCTTTTTATGAAAAATTAATTTAGAAATATATATTAATCTAAAAGGAAAGATTCTAAAGACAAGATCACAGAGTTGAAGAAGTGCCTGGTTATGAGGTAGAAAGAGACATAGAATGCTCAGTACCAGTGCATGTACACCCAAGTACAAATACATGGGAAATCAATGTGCCAAAAACAGAAGGAGATATTTGTCAGTTTGAGCAACTAATTTGTCCTTGTTTTAGTTTTCTTTATATAATTAGGTTTTTAAAAGATCAAACATATAATGAATGTTTGCTATAAATTATCTGCATATGAATGTCCAGTCTAGACACGGGGATTTAGAAATGTAGGAGGAGAATCTCCTGCCATCATGGAATTTGACATTGTCAATGACATTGCTTCACTTTAAGCCTAAAAAATAAATCAATGCAGAAATTTAATTTAGAAATCTTTACTCTATAATAGCAAGTAGAATCTAGTTCAATATAACTTTTCCCTAAGAGAGCAACGATTTCTTGGTAGCTATAAATTAATAGTTCCCCTATATGTATTGTTTCACAGAAATGATCTGTGCAAGTAAACTAGTAAACATCTCATATTTTTCTCAAAATAAAGTTAGAAATAATAGTTGCTGGATGTTGTGGTGCACACCTATAATCTGAGCACCTCTATGTCAGGCAGGAAGATCACGAATAAGATGATCCTGGAGTACAATAGGAAGTCTTTGTCCCAAAAAAGTAGTCACCTTTGTGAAATTGACTTGTTAATAAATGTATATGTAAAGGACATTGGCTAGATTTTTTTCTGTTGTCCAACTTGAAGGTTTGAAACTTAAATAATTTGACTATGGGTCCTATGTAAATATTCTAATTAGAAGCTACTACATTTGCACATAACCAAGTTTCTGGTTTTCATATACTGGAGGAGTACAATATGAACAAAACTGTATGCATATCTCTAGATACTAGATATATTCATCCATGTATTATTTCTTTTCTCCACCTTAGAGCTTTTTGTCTGATTTACTTTTTTTCAAGAAGATCAAAAAACCTCATTTTTACAAACCTCAGGCCAATGGCCCAGGTGAAAGGAAAAATGAAACAAAGCTTTCTTGATGGAAGAATAAGGTCTTTCTCATCATTCTTGGCCAGACTCTGAGGCATTATAGAAAATGACTTTTTTTTTTGGAGAAAGAAACTCATCCAAATTCCTCAGTGCAGAAAAGATAGTTGAAGGACTAGAACTTGAGGAGATAAACACCCACATATGTGGCCTTTCTAGTCCTTACACATATGTCTCAAAACTAAGACATTGAAAAGAAAATTTCAAGAGTATATAGAATTCTTAGAGGTGCTTCATGTTTCTCAATTGTTTCACTAATAAAATATATTTTTACAAACCGTATGGTGGAGATTTTCATGTAACTGGATTTTTTTTCAATGAACTGTCAAGGAGCACTTACAGAGACACACTGAATGGTTAATATATCTTTACCTTGTTTGTTCTACTTTCTGCCTGGATTATTAAATCTTGAATAATTAATGCATTTATTCATTGTCCTTCATTTAATCCATGCCCTATTCAACAATTTCTGAATCTGTACTTTTTTCTAAAGAATTTCAGCTTGCCTGGTGTTTTTCTTCTGGTATTTGCAAATGAGGAGTAGTGAACCCAGGAGAACTCAATATATTGAAATCAGGTGAACACTGGCCAGATGCCCAAGGAGGCAGATGCTGCAGATTAAACACATCTAAGTAGCTGAGTTCACAAAATCTCAAGTACAAATTAAAACTTAGGTTGATATATATATATATATATATATATCTCAAATTATATATAAACTGAATAAAGCAAACCGTTGTATATGTAATAGGAAGGAAAATTTCTTCAAAGCATAGATATCCGGTGGAGAATAAGATATCAGGTAGACTGAATTGGAACCCATCTTTGGTTGCTAGTTTTCTTTTCAGTCTCTGCTGATTTTAAATGTTTCAAGAAGTTTCTCCCAAATAAGTTTCAAAATGATGTGTGAAAAGAGCACAAACATTGTGTTCTCTAATGAGTAGATATTCAGATTAGTTTCAGATGATTGCTTAACATGAATACTACATTTTGGTGCTCAGAACAGAAGGTCATCACAGAGCCATGCTTGGTAAAGTCATTTGTCTCATTTTAAGAAAATTCAAAATTACTCTTGCTATGTAAAATGACTTAATTTTGCCTGGCAATTATACTATTAAACAAAAGGAAATTATACCCTTCTCATAACATTTTTAAGAGGCTAAAATTCACAACAACCATGTTTTGTTTAGTTTTATTTAAGGCTTGCCTAGTTTAAATGAAACCATTCATTGCCATTTTAGTTAGCAGTTATTTAGATCATAAGGGTATTTCTATAATTCATGACATGCCAATAATAACCAACAGGAAGCCAAAATTAGCATCACAATATTTCTATTTTTAAAAGTTCTTGATTTTTTTTTTTAGACAAACAAAGGAAACAACAGTGGAAAATGAGCTTTCAAAAAGCTAAGAATCAAAGTGGAATAATGTTAGCATGAGTTCCAGAATGAAAATAATGATAGCAGTTGAGTTCCTTTAATAAAGAGGATTTATGAAGTTAATATATCATCATGTCATCTAAATCTTGTGTGAAAGTTCACATCCAACCATTTTGAAGACACTAGTAGAGAGGAATACAGAAAGTTGAAGGTTTTTTTTTTTATTTTTTTGAGTTAAAACGGGGAGGAGCAAACGTTTTGAATTTACAAGGAAAGAACTGTAGAACATATGACCCACTACTAAACTGGCTATTTGAGAGAACACTATGATAAGCCTATAATGCATACAGAAACAAAACTCTTTCAAGATTTGCTTAAAGACCTTAAATGAAAACACAGTCAGAAACACAAGTTTTTGGAAGTCTAGTGTCTGCTATTCATGTGTGTTCTTAGTGTTGAAACAATGTGCCCTACAAGGGGGAAAAACAGTCAATATCTATATAATCCAATGATAACAAAAATTTTAATTAATTTATGACCTAATTAAAAATAGATCACCATTTTGTTCAATAGATTCAAGTTTTTGTGGTGACCAGTGAGTTCCATGCTTTGTGTTTGTATAAGTGTTTACAGTGTATGAGTTTGCATGCAACTATATGCAAATAATTTTCCATATTATAAACTGCCTTTTATAGAGTTCAATCTCAAATGATACTCTTCTGACATTTCATTTCTTAAAATTATTTTCAGTAGGTAGATAAAATAAGTTCCTTATTTCATTGGAAATTAAGGGTGATAACATTTATGGAGGAAGCCACCATCTACTGGCAGAGACATATCTTCAGATTTACAGGATTGATGATTTCATTTAGATTTAAACCTATATAATTCTTTTAAATAATCTAGATTAATGTTTTACTTCCTTCTTCTAATAACAATTATATGGACATTTCCCAGGTGTTTAGGTAATTCTAACAGATTCTTTTTTCTCATCCTATACAGTATGAATATTCATGTTAAAATGAGAACTATTAAAACAAAGCATGAATTATTTACTGCTGCCCAGAGACGCATTAACTTCGTGGACTATTACTAATTCACAAAGGCTTTGAACATCTACCTGAGGTCAGTTACGCATTCATAATACATGATTCTAAAAATAATGTTCCCTAAAGTATGCAATTTTCACTTGAAAAAGTCAATACAAATCTAGTGTGATGAATAGTAAGATTGCATCTGGGTCAGGGATGTGGATTTCCCCTTCCTCTGCAGGTTAGAAATGCAATTGTGGTTCCTGGACATCCCCCTGGTGGAAAGGAAACAAGGTCCCTGCTCCTGGGACAGTGTCTTCACACCTACAGACACTTTACAGTGACTGGAAGGCAGGGACTGGACTTCATGCTGACATTTTGATAGCCTCTGTGTCACATCACAAAACAGTGGGGAAATTCCTGTGGGGGAAGTTTAGAGACTTTTGCAAGACACAATTAAGGAAGTCTGTTTTCTCTTGACTCTCAGCCAATTCACAAAGCTATAGCCGCGCTAGAAAGCTGCCTTTCCCTTCAGAGTTTGTGTGATGAGAAGAAACTCGGACCTGAAGCAGACCATCTCTTTATTTTGACAAATTAATGAATCTCTCTGAATTCTCACTTCTGTCTGCCACATATCTGCATCCTAGGGAAGATGGGCACA
>LZPO01036265.1:0-22490 GCA_001675575.1 Neotoma lepida | reverse complement strand
AGACAGACAGACAGACAGACAGACAGACAGAGCTTGGAATGTCACATTTTGGTTTCCGTGATATCTTGACTATTGTTTTGGAATCAATTCACACTAAAAGCTCCTACCGTTCCTTAAGTGGCTTGCCAGTGCCCCTTGCTAAGAAAACCATGACTCTGAAGATATGTCCAGTAATCACGGAAATTTATTACTCAATAGGATTATCAGGATACATCTGCAAAGGAAATAGGATTTTAGATGTCTGAAAGTTGGAATAAATAATCCTTTTGAGAAACTAAATTCATAATAAAACTGTGAGCAGGACCTCATTGTAGTGCTTGTGTTTCTGTGTCATGTCAGTCACAGACAGCTGGTGAAAGCCAGGCACTGGACTCTGCAGGATGAGAAGTCTTTGCTCCAGCACACTGCATTTTATAACCCTTCTACTCAGGAAGGTGCACCATCAGTTTCTCAGTTTCTCATCAACAGAAAGCCCTACATATATTTTCATTTTTTATTTTCAAGCTAGATTTTAAGCTATACATTTTCGACCAATTTTCAGGAAAATTATTAATTTTCTGTAATTTTTATTAAGAAATCCCATGAGCTGTCATACTAATTAGTATTCTCCACAGAGTTTCAATTGTATTGTAGTTGTATTTTACTTTTCAAATGATATTGATGCTCTATAAAATGTAAAAATTGTTATTCTAAAAGTCATGATGAGAGTGTGTTCTACAATTTCACAGTTGGTGAGGAGCATGTTTTCAAATGCAGGATAAGTCATCAAGCTTGAACAAAATTTTAATCAAGTAATTGTTTCTTTCAACACTGACAAAGTACAGGAAATATAAAGGGGACTTCCAGAATTTGATACATTGTAGAATATGAAGAATAAAGTATTTTAAATATAATCATATTTTATGTAGAACTGGCTCCTGAAAATTGTCTCCTGATTTTCATATTTGTGGCATTGCACACACATATGAATGAATATGAGCACATACCTATACACACACACATGAATAAATATATTTTAGAAATAAATAAAAGTTTTTAAAATAAGATTTCATTTATTCCAAGATTTTCAGAAAGTAAGATGATGCTATGTTTTATTTTTGTTTTCATGGTCATATTGCTATCTTTGCTCTATAGAAAACATTATGTCATAGTAATTCTTTTATATTGCCCTATGTTTGGTTTACTATTTTCATAGCTTCCACAATGCACAGGCTGTATATGTATACTTACAATCCTGTATTTCTTAACAGTCAGCTGTGTTCTAGGAATGTTAAGTCCTAAGGTGTCTGCCTTGTGCAAAAGTCATATGCTGCATGACTTCTTTGTAGAAAGAAGTTTTCCTGTCAAAAATTAGCTACATATTATACATCACACTTTGCTACTAAGATACCAACTCTCAGAAGGAAAACAGAGTTTATTGATACAAATGGATTTATCTTGAATAAAATTAAGCCTCCTACTCTATACTGCTTGTATCTAAACCTGGTGTATTGTGTATAGGTGATAACCCTGGCCAGTGGGAATGTGCCACACCACACCATCCACACACAGCCAGTGGGGAAGCAGTTTGATCGAGTGGATGATTTTTTCATTCCCAGCACAACACTTATTATCACCCATATGAGGTAAGTGCTAAAATGAATGGTCTATTTTTAAAGCTTTTCTCTAATCTTAATAAAAAACATATAAAATCAAGAAGGAGTTTATTTATAAAACAAATGCAAAGAATAGCCACATATGATTTTTGGCTTCTCATATCTACTTGATGTGATTTATCAGTATTAGTGGTATACTTACCACCACGACTTTCTTTTCATGTCTAATGAACAAACTTCTAATGACAAAAGTGTATTTTGTTATTTGTATCAATTTAACTCTGACACTTTTCCAAATTATTATTAGGGATTTTTCCTAGAATCTTATAAAATGTTCATATTTCCTGAAAAAAAATGAAATGATTCTGATGAATTGCTTCTCAAATAGAGAGAATGTGCTTTTGAATGTGATATGAGGAAGAGCCACAGATTCAGATGTCTGTTCAGTGTATTTGATAATACACATAATAGTTTTGGCTCTTGTTGAGATTAATATGAAATTCCACTAGGAAGTATAATAAGTCCATAAGGAATGTTTGAAGCATGATCTTTCTAAAGGGGTACTTTTTTCTCTCCCTCCGATTATTTACAAGGTGTGAAGGTAACATTAACTCGTAGAGTGGTATCTGCACAAGACTTCATATCAGTAGTTAAAATGCTTGCATGTGCACACAGCATTCACATCAGCCTATATCGTACCATTTTTGGATTACTGCATGTAGTTGACATGTTGTCAAAAAATTATGTGGTTTTAGGCTTGGAATGATTTCTACATAGCTGGATATAAGAGCTGGTGATAATTAGAAAAAAACAATCAAATATTGTCTACAAACAGAGACGTGAATTTATTTCATTGCTATGTATTATTGAAATGATTTTAAAGTTATGGTTGATGACATCTTAATTTCTTAGCATTTGTATTCCTTTAGGGCTGTATATTGACATATGTGAATGTCTAAACTGTGCTCTATAAGTAATTAAAGTAATGGATAGTAAACATTAACCATAACAATCCTATCTCTATAAAACTAAATTTTAATAAACAGGGATGATCATCAAATTTCCTATATTTCAGCTCAAAGTAATTCTCACAATTACTGCAATAATGATGATCAAGAACAACAATAAAGATACTGTATCTGTTTCCCAAATTAAATTGTTATTTATATACTGCTTCTTTAAAACAACTAGAATTTATTCCACACTTGAAACACCTTGCTAGTAAAAATGATTTGTTCTACCAATTTTGTGGAGTAAATTATCAAATGAATTTCCCATGTGTGTAAATGTGTTGGGACTGAATTTCTGTAAACTGTATATTCATAATTTAACAATACTTCCTCATTTTTGTGTTTGAAAGATACTTCCACATCTTGAGGCAGAGGGCCTGACACATAATATGTGTTTGATGAATACTGACTTTCTTCCTCTGACCTGGCGTCCCATTAATCTGCTTTATTCCCAGATTGCATCATCTTCAATTCATATAACTGATATCTTAATGTCTGGAACACACCTGAGCCAGAGTCAGGACATTATATTCTTAGTGTCAAAATGATGGATACTTAATTTATGTTTCTCAAGGGAAGAAGGAAAGTGTCACATTTTCTATAATTTGGCTTGGGGAAGGGCTGTCTTTCAGACATACTGAGTTTCTCCATGTGTAACACAACTGGCCACATAACATCCAGGACACATGGATTGTGTGGAAATGGAGAACAATGNCAGAGACTCTCTAGAATGGGAAGTCTCATAAAAAGAGATACCATGTTGAGCTTCTTTTCTGGGGGCTTTCCATAGGATTTATGGATGAAACTGGATAAAGACTAAGGTCATTTATGCTGTGGGAGTTATTTCTCCATGCATGCCTTGGGTCCAGCCAATGTGGGGTCTTGCTCTCCATGCATGCCCTTCTGGTCCAATCCAAGAGATGATCATGGGCTGCAAATGAACTGCTCAGTCCAGTTAGGGAGATTGAAGCCACTCTCCGCCTATTCATCTCTCACTTGCTTTATTAGCTGCTAGTGTAGGCTTACCTACTGGACCCTACAACACTGGTTGTCCTTGCCAGTCATCATCTCTGTAGGTATTGATACTTTCCTACATTGGCTGCTATTTTCTTTCTTGTCAAGTTCATATGTCCAGTTTATAAGTATCCCATGAGCCTTTGCTTTTCTGATTATGGAGAGGCAACTCCCGTCTCACTAGCAACACCATTGTCACTGTATGGCAGCATCTCATTCATTTCCTTTTAAAGATGAACATGAAATATTTGTCCAGTAATCCTTTTTCCAGTGATAGCTGCCTGGACTTCACAATCAACACAAGTAAATTTGATTATTTTGGGATTAGATGAAACTATGCTAAAAGTCTATATGTTTCTTATTCAGGCTTCATTTACATATTTACCCCCTGACACATTTCTTCATCATCTATTTTGGTTTTGTAACTATAATCTTCAGGCTTCTTTATTCTTGTCTCTAAGGTAGATCAAGAAGGAAGAATTATAAATACCGAAGTGGATATAATTGTTTGTGTGAATTCANAAAGACTTCATTATGCATGCATCTTGTATTTTTATTCATTTTAGTTTTATATAGTATTACACATATACACAAGTTTGAATTTTAATGAACAGTAACAATCATTAAATTTTCTATTTTGTGATACATATGTTCACACATGACATACATAATGTACATAACTATTTGTGTGTGTGCATATGCTTGAATATTTACCTTGAGATTCAAAGAGGTATACAATGTGCATATACAATATATCATGTTACAAACTTTAAATGTATATGACAAAATACCATAATAATGTCATATATTGTTCTAAATTTTTATCAACATTGTTTAAAAAGTTATTAACTTCACAAAGTTTGGAGATTTTCTTTGAACATATTGAAAATTCTTGAAATCCTCAGGCTGTTTCTAAACTGCTTTAGGAATGTGACTTTCATGAGAGGATTGTTGATGGTGAGGCTTTGTGAAAACGAGAGCCAGGTGCCCTATTTCCCCAGCTCATCAAAGAACTCTGTCTCCTCACAAGGATAACACAGCCTGTCTGATGCTGCCATTCATCATTATCCAACAGAATAAGTAATTCTTAGACAAAATGCTCCTTTAGTATTTTAATAATCTTCTCACTCCTCTCCAAAGTGATCAGGAGACTATGTGAACCCTCACCTTGAACCAGCAGAGACTGGCAATGCCACGCAATATTTGATCTTTATCATAGTTTCCTTCAACTTTTGAGGTCTGGTTTGAGGACCCATTTTGTGCCTCCACCTTTTCTTTTCCCAAAGAAGTTGCACTTGATTCAGTTTTCTGTAGGGTACAAGAGCATGTAGTACACTCTAAACTCTGATGTCCCTCTATAACCTGATGAGCTATTGAAAGTACATAGATAATTTCTGATAAACTTTAACTTCAATAAGTCAAATTTTAAGTTGATTTATTTAGTCTCTAACTTCCAAGGAAAAATTTGAATGAGTTAAAATGACATGCATTTCCTTTAAAAGCCTTAAGCTTTTCAGCAAATTAATAAATTGAGTAAAGATTATAAGTTAAAGAGCATATATATCCTCAAAGTAATATACTTTGTGAAGTATATTACTTGTGAAGGCTTGTGAAGTATAAATTGAAAAAAAGCTCCTTAAAAATTTACCTTTAACATAAAAATATAGATAGATATAATTGAAGGAGATACTATTAAAATGAAAGAATGTAATTTTTATAGGAATCAATTGTGTTTACTTAATGTAATAAACACTGGAATCACCTTCCAACAATTTTAAATAAAATGTGGTCTATAAGTATTAGAACATTATTTCATTATTTCACTTATAATTTGTATGCAAAAAAGTTATAATATGACTGTATTGTCAAATTAAACTTAAATTATTATATATATACATTTAATTGTATATACCACATTTAATTTCTCATGGTATGGAAATTTCATGAAATACTTAGTATAACTGGCTTTCAATCATTATTAGTCAAGAAATCAGAGATCAATTCAAAATGTTTTCTCACAACATATTTTAACGTTGATTGTTTTAAATCCCAAACAACAGAATATCATGAATATATACTTTATATAATCAACTGATTTATTGTGGTATTACTTCTAGGAGGAACTCCAAAAGTCAATTTCTAGCTGAAATATGTAAACGTTGCAGCTTCTCACACATGTACTACTAGAATTTGCATAAAAGAAATGAAACACAGTCATACCAACCATATTATGATATTATATTTTCTGCTAATGTCTGAAATTAGAGGAATGGGGAGGATTGACGGGAAACAGAGAAGCAGAGGAATGGGAAAAGACCAGGAATAGGTGGATATGCTATTTTCATACTTCCCAAAATATAAATGTTTTCAAAAATACTTTCCAACATGTGTCTAGTAGTGAGGGAATGAAAGTTAGCTAGATGAAAGCAGATGTGAGCAGAGAAGATGTTATCAAAACTTAGTGAAGGCTTCCAATAAGGCCAGACAGTGTGATCTATAACAAATGCAAGAAATGGAAGGCTTGAATGAATTGTGTTGGAAAGACAATCGTAGCATCATTCTAAGATACCAGAGCGATGGCTCAGCTGTTAAGAGCATTTGCTGCTCTTGCAGAAGACTCAGTTTCTATATTCAATACCCTCAGTGTGGCTTATTGCCATTTGTAAGTCCAATCCAGGGAATCTGAAGCCCTGTTCTGTTTTCTGTAGGAAGCAGGTAAGAATGTGACGCAAAGACAAATATGTAGGCAAAACATTCATATACACATAACTAAACCTATCTTAATTTTTAAAATGTATCTTCTGATTGTTGTAAGGGCATAATTAATACTTGGGTCAAATTGTGTGGTCAGCAGGAATTACTTATGATTTTCATTGACTGTAGTAATAATTTTTAGATAATTATAAATAGATGCCATGGGGTTTTATAACACACACACACACACACACACACATTCACACACACACACACGCAATCTGTGTTCAGTTCATCCTTTCTCTTCTTTTAGTTCTCCATATTAGAGTTCAAGTAGAAATTTTAATCCCACTAGACTGAATATGCTGATGTCAGGTGACACATGACATTTATAGAAATTACAAGATAGTGCAAACGTTTGGATTGAGTAAGAGAAGCAGCATTACTATCCTCACTATTCCTATCTCTTTCTTCATGCAGTGTTTTAATGTACATGTGCCCATGCGTAGGTTTCTTTCTTTGATCAATGATCACAGCTGCAAATTATACTGAAGAGATCTTAAAAAAAACACACATTAACACAGAATATTGAAAATTCAGTTTCCACATGGTTATATTGCTCTGAACAAGACCTGCTAAGTACAGCAAGCAAATACACACTGTAGCTCATGTAGAAAGGTTTTTCTCTAATTTTCCTCTATTTCCCACTCTCTATTCCAGTATGATGTTGTTCTGGACTGAATTTCTTAGACTGGTTGACCCTTCAGTATGGAAAGAACAAGGCTAGTTGGTAGGCATTCCTTTGTGGTTTTGTGTGTTAAGAGTGTACATAGGAATGTTTGAGGCACAATCAGGCAGTAAGACACTAAAGACCTGTGAAGTCTCAGATGGGTCATAGCCCTAGCCAAGTGCATTGCCAGGACTTCATAGCAGCTGACACAGCAACCACCTAAAGTGAGAAGCAAGAGACACTTTCCTGCTGTCTAAGAGTGTCTACAGTGCACTTTTCCTGTTATAAATTATAGCAAAGAAATGGTTAAGAAGACATTGGGTTTGATATATGTTTCCTTAAAACTCCTCCAAGGATAAAATATTTCTCCTGCAGGGAAAATAAACATTCTGTGAAAGTTAAAGTACATCATTCCCCTTCATTTTTATGAAATACGATGAAGCAAAATTTTAGATATATAGAGAGATATGCATGTATGTGTGTGTGTATGGTAAGACATAGATCAGTATAGCCCCATTCTTGTCAGAGACAGGCCAGGTGTATGGAGACACAATGTTGCCACTAAACTTGTCATCTTGCATTTGAAATCTTGTTGCAAAAGGAATGGAGATGATATGCTTTTCAAGAGCATTGAAAGAAAGTGCAATCTCCTGATGATAGGTAACAATTCAAGAAGTGGTAGTGTAGCCTTTAAATCCAGCATTTTAGAGACAGAAGCAAGTGGATCCCTGTGAGTTCAAGGCCAGCCTAGTTTACAAGTTTTTCAGGCCAACCAGGGTTATGTAGTGAAACTCTGTTTCAGAAACAAACAAAGAAACAAATGAACAACAGTAACAACAAAAACAAAACTAACAAGAAAAAAAACAGAAAAAAAGGAATGCAAAATTATTTCTAAATGCAAATCTCATAAGAAATCCTCAATTCAGTGCAATAATTTCCTTATTTCATTCATCCTTACAAGCTAATCCACTCATACAGAGAAATAAGATAAGAAAAAAATTAACAAAAAATGTGTCTGAATATACCAAGCTGCCAAACTCTGTATACTTTCAAAATGAATATTTGAGGAATTATCAGTTCAGATACTTCTTTATTCCATTTCTGCAGCTCAACTGGAAGTGAGTTGTAATTTGACAGGGCCTGTCAGTGGGATCATCACACCCCAAGGACCAAGAGGATTNATAAATTGTTTAATAAACAAGGTTCATACATGTATAGATACAAACTTACATCTGCAAGTTATTCTTGGCAGAACTTCCAATGGTTTCTTTGGGTCTTTGTGCATGTGTGTGCCCAAAGTGTAGAATTTGAAAATACTGGATAACATCATCTTACTTCTTTGTAAAACTAACTTCTTAATTTATCATACAAAACAATGGGCTTCTTATGGGCATTTCATACATGTTTACAATTAATCATTAGTCTAATTTTCTTGTGCTGACTCATCTGTCCACTCATTCTCTCTTACTTGATCCTTTTCTCACACAAAATAGTTACCCTTTGTCCTTATGTCACTACCATCTCCACCACCACTTAAGATCACTTCCTTCTGTTCCTGCATTCCTTTCTAGTTTTATGATTTACTTCCCCACACACATACATGCACACACACACATAAACACATGCACACATAAACACATGCACAGGCACACACAAATGGACACACACACACAGAGTTTACATATGAGAGAAAGTGTGCCACTTTCCCTCTGTGTGGTTTATTTCATTTGATATAATTTTAATTTATTTTCTTAAAAATTTCATTGTTTCATTTTTCTGTGTGACTGAAAATTTTATTGTGTATATATATTTCACATTTTCTTTATTCATTAATAAGGTGACACTCTTAAGTTGTTGAGACATGTTACTTAATGTGATTAGTGTAACAATAAACAATACTGTGCAAGCATTTCTGGGATGTTTTGATTTAGAGTCTTACAGAACTGGTGTAGTTTTCCAGAAACTTCCACACTGTTTTGAATAGCAGTGGCATCTTATTTCTGAAGAAAGAAGCATGTCCTCCTTTAGGGTTTGATCTCTGATTTCAGTCTTGCCTCTTTTATTTTTAACAGGATTTCAACCTTCTCTGGTACAGTGATGCTGCTGTATTTGAACACTTAAGACAAACTCTGTGTGTCTGTACATGTGCATTTGTGCATGCTTGTGTGTGTACAAGACAGACAGGCAGGCACATGCACACACACACACACACACACACACACAGAGGGAGAGAGAGAGAGGGAGCGAGAGAGGGGGGGGTGTAGAGTTTATTATTTTCATTATTTCTTGAGTTACAAGGTCCTGGCATTTTCCCTGCCTAGTAATTCCCTATAATTCCAGAACTCTCTCAATTCTACTTTAATCCTATTTAAAACTAAACAAAACAATGTCTAGTGGCTTAAATGTTTGCAGTAAGCAGCCAGCAACTTCTTTAAGGAATCTCTAATTATTTTTTCTGAGAGACTTCATTGTTGCTGTTGAATGGAGAAAGTGACCACAAGCCTCCATGCCTAACCAAGAAGCTATCAGCCATTGATAACCACTCCCAAATGAAAAATTAGTTTTTTACAAGGTTTCACTGGGGAAGCAAACCAATTTTAGAGGCAGGCCCCATACCCAGAGGTAAATGCCCAACATAAAAGAACTCAACGTCATTTTGGAGGGCTTCTGTCTCATAATGTTTTGTCAGGACATGTTTTTGAACGTAATAGGTCCTTTGTGTATTCATCAGGGCTTCCTGTTTTATGTTTTTATGGGATTCCTGTGTGTGCTAACATGTGTTTCTGAATCTACATGTTGTTTCTTGTGCTTTTTCTTTGACTAGTTTACCTTTTGTTTTTTCTTATTCTGATTTATATTTTTTGTTTTATCTTATTTAATTTTTAAATTATTCTTCAGATGNTTATTTATTTTCTAATGAGAGATAGAATGGGTATGAATTTGAATGGGACAAGAGGTGGGGAAGGAGCATAGAGGAGTTGGGGGAAAGGACACCGTAATCTGAACATATTGTATAAAAAATACTCTTTTAAATAAAATAAAAAACAAAAAATTCAAATATTGAGNTGTAAATAAATTTTGCAGATGTAAGTTTTAAAGAAAATGTTTTATTCAGGTATCACTANAGGACTCTAAGTGCTAGGATTTAACAAACTCTAAATAGACTAATTCTGCAGGAATTTACTGATTAGACCATAGCATTAATATCACGTAGTTTACAAGCACTCCACATTGCAGATCTGACAACTATATTTTATTTATTTATTTATTTATTTATTTATTTATTTATTTATTTATTTTGTTGACAATCATGTACAAGTCAAACATTCCCATCACAGTTCATTTTTGCAGATTCATCATAGAATGGAAATTAATATTTCACAATTTTAGGTTTCTTGGGTAAAGAGGACACAATTTGAAAAATATATTAATGAATCTTGAATACTTTGGTCATGAACTTGCAGTGTCCCCATTACTTACTTCATCAAACCTGAATACTACTTTTTTTAAATATATCTTTTTATTTTACATCCTGAGCTCAACTTAGCCCCCATATTCCCTTCCAGTCCCTCCCCCCCATTCCCATCCCCCAAATCCCCTTCTCTTCCATCTCCATCCAGGAAAGAGCAGGTCTCCCATGAGTATCAATAAACCATGGCATATCAAGTTGCAGTAAGACTAAGGACTTCCCCATGTATTAAGGCTGGGCAAGGAGACCCAGTATGAGGAGTAGGGCCCCAAAAGCTTGTAAAAGAATTGGAGACAGTCCCTGTTCCTACTGTTAGGCNTCCCGCAACATGACCAAGCTACACAACTGTAACATATATACAGAGTGCCTTAGGTCAGTCCCATGCAGGATCCCTAGTTATCCTTTCAGTCTCTGTGAGCCCCTATGAGCCCAGGTTAGCCCAGGTTAGTTGATTCTGTGAGTTTTCTTGTGGTATCCTTGACCTCTATGGCTCCTACACTCCTTTTTAGTCTTCCTCCACAGGCTCCAGAACTCTGACTAATGTTTGACTGTGGGTCTCTGCATCTGCCTCTATCAGTTGTTGGATGGCTCCTCTCTGATGACAATTGGGTCAGACACCAATGTGGTCACAGGAGATGGTCAATTCAGGCTATTTACCCACTATTGCTAGGAGTCTAAGCCGGGGTCCTTCCTGTCGGCTTCTGGGAGATTCCCCTGTAGCTGACCCTGAAATGCACCCCCAGGGATCCTTATCAGCACTCTCCCCTCCAGGACCCCCATAACTTGATTGATCATGTTCCCATCCCCAGCCTCCATCAATGCACCCACAAAATCTGTTCTATTTCCCCTTCCCAGGGAGATCCAGGTGTTCCCCCATGAACCCTCCTTGTTACCTAGTCTCTCTAGGTCTGTGGATTGTAGCATAGTTATCCTTTATTTTACAGCTAATATCACTTATGAGTGAGCACATGACATGTTTGTCTGGGTTACCTCACTCAGGATGATTTTTTTTTCTAGTTCCATCCATTTGCCTTCAAATTTCCTGCTGTCCTTTTTTTTTCACAGCTGAGTAATACTCCATTGTGCAAATGTACCATATTTTCTTTATACATTCATTGGTTGAGGAACATCTAGGCTGTTTCCAGGTTCTGGCCATTACAAATAAAGGTGCTATGAACACAGTTGAGCAAATCTCCTCATGATATCATTGAGCAACCTTTAGGTATATACTCAAGAGCGATGTAGCTGGATCTTGTGATAGGTTGATTCCCAGTTTTCTGAGATATAGCCACACTGACTTCTCTAATGACTGTACAAGTTTGTACTCCCACCAGCAATGGAGAAGTGTTCCCCTTAGTTTACATCCTTTACAGCAAGAGCTGTCACTCTTGTTTTTGATCTAAACCATACTGACAGGTATAAGAAGGAATCTTAGAGTCATTTTGATTTGCAGTTCTCTGATGGGTAAGGATATTGAACATCTCAAGTGTTTCTCAGCTTTTGAGATTATTCTGTTATGAATTCTCTGTTTAGATCTGTACCCCATTTTTAATTGGATTATTTAGTTTGTTGATATGTAGTTTCCTGAGTTCTTTACATATTTTGGAAATCAGCCCTCTGTCAGATATGGGGTTGGTGAAGAACTTTTTCCTTCTTGTAGGCTAGCATTTTTTCCTATTGACAGTGTCCTTTCCCTTACAGAAACTTTTCAATTTCATGAGGTTCCATTTATTAATTGTATATCTTAGCACCTATGCTATTGTTCAGGAAGCTGTCTCCTTTGCCAATGTGTTCGAGATTATTTCCCACTTTCTCTTCTATCAGGTTCAGTGTACCTGGATTTATGTTGAGGTCCCTGATACACTTGGACTTGAGTTTTGTACAGGATGATAAATATGGACCTATTTGGATTCTTTTACATGCCAACATACACTTAGACTAGCACCATTTGATGGAGGTGCTTTCTTTTTTCCACTGTATAATTTTGGCTTCTTTGTTGAAAATGAGGCCTCCGTATGTGTATGGATTTACAGCTGCGTCTTTGATTAGATTCCTTTGATTTTATAACAATACTATATGGTTTTTATTGCTCTAGCTCTGTAGTAGAGCTTGAATTCAGAGACTGTAGTATCTAAGGAAGTTCCTTTATTGTACAGGGTTGTTTTAGCTATCCTGGGTTTTTTGTTTTACCATATGAAGTTGAGTATTGTCCTTTCAAGGTCTCTGAAGAATTGTGTTGGGCTTTTATTGGAGTTTGCATTGACTCTGTAGATGGCTTTTGGTAAGACTGTCATTTTTGCTATGTTAATCCTATCAATCCATGAGCATGGGATATCTTTGCATCTTCTGNTATCTTCAATTTCTTTCTTCATGGACTTGAAGTTCTTGTCATACAGGTTTTCACTTGCTTGGTTAGAGTCACACCAAGATATTTTATATTATTTGAGTCTATTGTAAAGGGTGTTGATGCTCTGATTTCTTTCTCAGTCTGTTTATCATTTCTGTATAGGGGGTAACTGATTTTTTTTTTTTAGTTCATTTTGTCTCAAGCCATTTGATTAAAGGTGTTTATCAGCTGTAGGAGATCCCTGGTAGAGGGATACATATACATATTATGTATATGTATATATATACATATATACATATATATGTATATATATATATATACATATATACATATTATCTATGTATACTATCATATCCTCTATGAAAATATGGTACTTTGGCATCTTCCTTTCCAATTTGTATCCCATTGATTTCCTTTAGTTCACTTATTGTTCTAGCTAGAACATCAAGTACTATATTGAAGAGGTATGGAGTGAGTGGGTGAGTGGACAATCTTGTCTTGTTCCTGATTGAAGTGGAATTGCTTTGAGTTTCTCTCTATTTAATTTGATGTTAGCAATTGGCTTGTTGTGTATTGATTTTATTATGTTTANGTATATCTCTTGTATCCCTGATCTCTCCAAGATATGTTGGATTTTTCTGTAAATTCAAAATGAGTGTAATACAAAGTCAGAGATGGTCATTAAAAAATGGTATTGATTACATATATAGTCATTTTTACAATTTGAAGCTGTAAAATTGATTCATAGGGCATCTAAATGAGATAATATTTTAAACATTTTAATTAGTTGTAAGCCTATGGGTGTAACCTTCTCAGAACCATTCTTAAAAAAATTAAGAAAAAGGAGTCTATCAAGGATATTTAGACAGGGCTTGAAGATACGGCTCAGTGCACAAGAGTGATGTCTGCTTTTCCAGAGGGCCCAGATTTGATTCCCAGTATCTGCATACTGACTCAAAACCATCAGCATCTCCAGTTCCAGGGGATCTAATGCCCTCTTCTAGTCTCTGTGGGTAATACACACATGTGGTGCACAGACTCTCATGAATGCAAAACACTCACATAGGAAAAATATTTTTAAAATTTAAGACAAATATGTATCTTTTCCTAAATTTTATTCAAATATCAACAATGATTTTTAACATTTACTAGTTATAATAGGCATGTGACCCAAGGAGCCTCTATGTTGCAACAATACTTTTTCATGTTTGGTATAGTGGTCCAGCCCAGAAGGAGGAGGCCATCTGAGATGTGTTGATGTTTACCTAACACAGAGCCTGGGTCTGCTGTCAAAGATAAAGCAGATACAACTTTCTAAGTTGATAAAAAAATATACTATGCTTATATTACTCCAGAAACAATTTCAGTTATCATTGACCTTATCCTAAATTCAAATTTGCTATCTGTGAATTGCCAGATTTTCTTTAAAACCATTTGGATTTATTATTTTTATTATTTAAAAAATGAAGTCTAAAACTTAGTTCTCTTTTGTCTAAAGCATGCACATGACATTGTTATGTGCAGAATCTTTACACAGTTCTTGGCATACAATATGTCACTAACAATTAGGATAATGAATTGTTCATTATAGTATCTCCCACAGTGATTATGGTAATTAACACTCAGTATATTTTTATTGAAAAATTATTTTTCTGAACATCCAACTGGCACAGCAATTTTCAGGAAAGGAAAAGTACGGTGGGCTAAAACTCAGTGTTGGTCTACTGTGCATTTCTCTGTGGCTTTAAGTACAAAAAAGGGAAGGGAATTGCCAGCAGGGATTATCTGTGCAACGCTGTAGGGTGGCAGCCAGTGCTGAACATATTTGGGTCACTGGAGTTAATTCAAGAGTAACACCACATATAGAGGCTTGCTATCTCTGGAACTTTTCTTACTGTCTTTTAAATTATAACAAATGTCTATGAAGCCACTGGTTTTCTCTGTCTGGTTCCTTAATCTATAAGGCTTTTAAAAATCCACAACTGTTTTTTTTTTTTTTTCAATTTCTGTTAGAAAATTAGAAAGCACATTCTATTAAGGAAATGAAATAACAATAAAAACTCTAAAGTATTTATTTGGGGGAAACAGTGGATCAGGGATCAGGAAGCCCTAACAGAAGGTGGTTCCTGTCCTGCTGAGGGAAGATGAGGAGATTGTAACAGGAAGAATGGTAGCAAATACTTGGTGGCACATACCTGAATACTTTATTTGGTCTACCCTTTTGCAAAGATGGCCTTTTTGGTGAGTTTATGATTTATTTCACTTTCAAATGACATTTTCACAAATATCCCAACTTTTATTAATGTTAGCCAATAGCTTCAATTATGATTCTGTTATTATGTGAAAATTAAGCAAGGTCAAAATCTCCTGGATGGCAGAACTGACCTGACTTTGTCTACAGTGGTCTCTCAAATGTCACCTCCACTTTGTTCAATAATACTAAGAAGAGACCTATGTGGACTTTCCTCAGAGTCAAATTTTTATTTCATTTTGAATTTGACAGAAACTTGTGATTGAACAAAACCTTGACACTGGGAATATTATATAGGTTTTCTAAGCCTTAGAGAATCTTTCCTTTTTAAAACTTAAGTTGGTTTCATTATAAATATTCTGGGTTACTTGTTTGAGATTTATGTTTTTTTATGCAATTCTAAAAATTCCCTAGGAGTTATTTGCTCTGTGAAGTTTTTTTTTCCTTGTTCAAAGCAATATATACTGGAGTGAATATTTCATTGGTTTCTCAGTTTTTATTTGATATCAACCCAGTTTATAAAAATAAAAATGATAGATTAGGTTTATAAGTAAGACAGTAACTCCACCAGCTTATGGCTAATATTTCTGCAAAATATGCAATTTGCTTTCATAAAATGAAATATATCAAATTGTAAGACAATGAAGGAAATGCCCTTGGTAATTGACATTGGAAACATTTATCATTTAAACTATATAAAGCATTTGGGGCTCGAGCTCAGAGGTAGGAGCTCCTAGGCAAGTGTAAGGCCCTAGGGTCTATCAGCAGCAGCAACAGGAGCAGATCGATAAAGCGTAAGAAACCTTGTTCATTTGTTAATTTTAATTAGGAGCATAATATTGGTGTTTAGGGAAAGCAAGTCACCGTTTCCCCAAGTGTCTTATATCTGCTCAGAGATATTTAGTTGGAAGCTTGTATAATAATGATGATATGGGAGATTCTGACAAAGACTAGATTATTTTTCTTGATATCAATAGTGAAGTTATCAAATAACAAACACATACATATTAATTAATGAGGATTAGGAAAGTAAATGTTTAAACATGCCCAAAACATACTACTCATTTAACCAGAGTGTCATTATGCACTGAAAATGCAAAATCATCACTCACAGTTATTTCTGCACTGCTCAATATATCCACTGGTCTAAAACTATACACCAGTCCTACAGTAATTCACCTCAGAGCCTTTGAGGTAAAAAGCCATTAGTGAGTTGAAATATAGTTTTGATGGAGACCTTTGTTTCCTTGAGGCTGAAAAGAAAATGTGTCAAAAACACGAATCTCTAAAATAATCACTGAGATGTGATATCTAGAAGGTCCTGAGGCATACTTGTGTTTTTATGAGAATACCCATCTTGGCAGGGTGGTAAATGTTCATCAGAAACTCAGAATGCCACGAGGGAATAAGGTAGAACCTCAATCAGCTGGAGAACAAGGTTGTTGGAGATATTCTGTGGGTGTGGGGGGGAAAATCAGGATTGACAAGTACAGATATGTGATATTATTTTCATTGGGGCACTCGGTAAATGAGTGTAGCACAGCCCGTGAGATCAAGAAGGTTCTGAGGCGTGTGTGGATTTTTATGAGAATAGCTATCTTGGCAGTGTGGTAGATGTTCAGGAGAAACTCTTTNCATGCCCAGCACAATATGTTCATTATCATTGATGTGGAACTTTATGAACGTTCTCTTTTCCCCACATAAAGAAATAATAAATAGTGGGCATGGCATTGCTAAGTGATGAGAAAATCATCTTACAGTTTTCTATGGCTGAAATGATCCATGTATGGGGGTTGACACTACCTGCTTCTGCAAAGGTTTGATGTTTCCGAAATAACTCATCTTCATTCTGCATTCCCAGAAAATGTTTCCAGCTAGGAGCTAAACAATTCTTCATTCAGAGACAGCTAACTTTGGCCATTAATTGGCGTATAAATGACTTGATTTTTGAGAAATAAAAATCTTCACATTGTAGTTTGCTAAAAATCATACTGTGTATATCTTTTTGTCTGGGTTCACATATGGTAAGCCATCTTCAGGTCTTTGTGTAGAGCAGGTGTCATATATCCTAATTATTTGGTGTTGTGAGCTCATCTACAATGCAAACTTTTACCCTTTGTGATTTCAGTCTTTCTTTTCAAAGCCACCATACTCCTGTCTCTTATACACATCTAGATGTGTATAAGAGACAGCTTTTACCCTTTGTGATTTCAGTCTTTCTTTTCAAAGCCACCATACTCTTCTCATTTCATAAAATAGGGACTAAACTCTCAAAGAAATTAAATAATTACTCAGTATCATATGACAGCTAAATAATGAATCTATAAAACAGAAGTCTATACTCTGGTTGGAACTCAGAGAGTGTCTTCTAAATGACTCTGTTATGCACCTGGAACTGACAGCCCCAGCTCACTCACACCCACACATACACCCATATGCACACACACACACACACACACACACACACACACACACACACACACACACACACATACCAACACACACATTCACACACACAAATACACTCACACATGCACACGCACCAACACACACACAGAAACACACTCACACATGCACACACACATTCACACACTTACTCTCTCTCTCTCTTTCAAGTACATATCCATGTTTTCTTTTGATACCTGTTTTACAAGTTAACTTTCTATTATGTGGGGATTTTTTATTTTGTTTTGCTTTATGAAGGCATATTGAAACTATTATGTCATCAGATACATTACTGAAACTTGTTTTATTTTAATGTATACCTATTGTTAATGTGTAATAACTTCTATTTGATATTATATGAAATTGGTCCAATTAAGCTATATAGATTATAGTATATTTTATGTGACAGTTGGGTAGTGACTATAATATGTGGTTTTTATAGTTTATCTTACTTCATAGGCAAGAAAAATTAGTATTTATTATTTCAACCTTATCTTTAATTTTATAGTTTTCAGTGTATTAAAAAACAAATGTGGACATCCATATTTGTACTCACTTGGACTCCAAACCAGCAGAAATTTCAAAGGAAACACAAGTTAACTTCACGAATCTGAAAAATCGAGAATTTGTAGACTTTTATTTTCCATCTATTATATCAGTGCACATAGTCTCTCACAATACTACTTCATANATTATAATTAGTCAAAAAATAAAGAATTTAAAGTTTAATCATTAAACAAAAATTAAGTTAATTGATTCCATTTTACACATTAGTGATATACACTTAATCCAATTCAAGTATACTGTGCTCATTTGTATTTACAAATTATATAGCTAAAAAAACTTAACCACTCATGTTTCCTAAACCTTTATAAATACTTTCATAATGAGGCATGGCAAGCTCTCTATTCTGTAGCTCTATAAGAACCTAATTAGATTGCCTTCTAAAGAAATCATCAGCAAGAGATAAAGGTGTAAATTAAAAGTCAACACATAAAAGATTTGGATAAAGTGGGATTTTCTTTTCTATTATCCATGATTTAGTATAATGAGATGCTCACCTGCTCCTGAGTGGCGGTTGTTATTATCTCTCCAGGACATTATACACATAAGGCAGAAAACAGTACTGAGATGCTTTGGTTCACTTACAGATAAATGGAGATAACATCAAATAGTGATACAAGCTAAAAGACAGAGAATCATGTCAGGTGGCTAAAATTATGTATTTTATAGACAACTATTTGGATTAAACCTTAGTCCACTCTTTTCAGGCTTTCAGGCTCATTTTCATTCATGCTTGCCTTTAGAAGTGTTTAGCTGCTTCTAGACATCCTGGATGCTTGTGAGCATGTGGGGTAAAATTGTTTACCTTTCTTGAGTTTGCATACAGTCCTTCAAGGATACTGGTCCTTTACCAACCCCTTTAGAAAGTTAAAAGAAGAATCTACTTTAGACACTCTCAATTCTTCACATCAATTTTATCACTCTCACTTCTTCTTACATGTTATCTAAGCCACCATGTGCCTCCACACACTAATTGGCAACCTCATGTGACAGTTTTCTCTCCACGTCAACTTTTCTTAGTAATTTCTGCTTCCCTGTGTATAATCTACCTGCCAACTCATTTCTCCGCTTTCACAGGAGCCTCAAATATCAGCGNATCAACTCACCAACATATATAACCAAGCTTTCTCTTCTCTTTATCATTCCCTATCACATTTAGAATCACATTATTCGCGAAAATTTTATAATAATATAATAATATAATAATCAGTGACTGTCAAATAAATGTTAAGTAAATGATGACAGTTAAGCTGTTAAGTTAATGATAATCAAGCTACAATCGACAAACCCAAAGAGGTCATGTAAAGAAGAGGGCTCTAGGGGGGACACATGGATATTCCTGGAAAGAGGAAATAGCACAGATTTTGCTGGAGACTGTGAGAAGGTAGGGATGGGAGAAGGAGGCATTAGTCGTATATGGTGGGGGTGGATGTGGGGAAAGGCAACTAGAATTGGGGCCATTTAGGGGATGATGTGGAAAAAATCCTTTCAATGGGTTTAAGACCACTACGATCATTTGTGACTGAGTTATTTCTATTATTTTATCCTCTAGGTGCTACTTCTTTCACTTCTGTTCATCTACTTCCATAAATTTGCTTATTGTGACTAGCTAATATCAGTCTCTTATGCTTGAGTGTCTATCCTGGAATAGCTTAACCTGTTAAACATATTCCAAACCTCATGTTGGTGTTGAAGTATAATTCTGCATAAGGTCCAATAATGACAGTGGAACTTACTACTTTATACATATCATTTAATTATATGTATTTATTTTTACATTTATTTAGTTATGGTGTGTGTCTCCATATACATATATTACAATTATGTGGAGGTCAGAAGTCAATTTGCAGAAATCATTTCTCTCCTTCCATCATGTGAGTCAGAGGGATTGAACTCCATTTTTCAGCCTTGGTGCTAAGTGTGTTTACCAATGAGTCAACTCTCAAGCCGTTTAAAAGCTTTTATTATTGTTATATTGTTTTGTTTGGGGGGGACACGTATAATTGTGAAAATTATAGGACAACTTGTAGTTGGACTTTAACCATTGAGATATCTTCCTGTCCTTCATTTATATATAGTTTATCACAATATTAAAATCCTAGTAATGGAATCATAATCACTGCATTGTTGTCCCCAGGACATAGCTCATTGCCTGACAGACATTACAAACTCAGAATATACTGAAATGGTTAAATATACTAAAGAGTTACTTACAAGCAATTTTAATTTTTTCTGCCATCTTTAAGATGTTATATTTTTAAATTTTCCATCTTAATTAATATATTTGGAGTTCGTTGAGGCAGTCAATATCTCTTGGAAAAGCTAGAGTTAGTGATTTATGGGTTTGAAGATGGCATGGAATGGCATGCAGGCACCCAGCCCATATGCCCATACCCAGGAAGAAGCACAGGAAGAAAGAGGAGAGGACAAAGAAAGGTGGGAGACAAAGAGGAGGAGAAAAGAGGAGCAAAAGTGAAAGGTGGATTAGAAAGAGGAGAAGGAAGAAAGGTAGAGATGATAATATGGAGGGAAACAACCAAAACGAGGGCTGGAGCCTGAGTAAACACGAGTGTTAGAATGCTTGGTTAACATACACACAACCCTGGGTTTTGATCCTAGGACTCCACTAGGAAACAGCAACAAAGAAAAAAAAGGGGGGGGGGAAGAGTATGATCATTCTGACTAGTCTAAATATTTCAATTAAAACCTATTGTATTGTGTGTGGGGGGAGGTATTTTACCTGCATTTATGTCCGTNTACCACATGTGTGCCTAAGTGCTCAACAGACCTCCTGGACCTAGAGCTACAGACCATTGTGAAACACCATGTGAATGCTAAGAATCGAACCATACCCTCTGGAGAAATCGTCTCTCCATTCCTAAATGTTTCANTTTTTGACATTCAGAAGACATCGGTAAAGTGTTAGACTCAAGATGGAGTGTTTTGATTTAGAACTTAATTACATATATGTTTTAATGCAGATTGTCCATCATTTCCTCATGACCTAGTAAAGAGTATAACATAAAGCTGCATCCTGACGCATCACAGAAGTATAGCAGTTGTCATTGAGATGAGGCACATCCATGTTTGAAGATTCAGATATGTGGCATGAGCAGTTATCCCTACCATGGTTTTTGAAGAATAACAGAATGTAAAGCCATGAAAGTATTAGAGAGTACATGCCCAGAAACTTGAATAAAAGTCCTCCATTATTAGTTAACTCCAAAACATTCATTTATTTATCTTTAATTAAATCAGTTTGGTTATGTGAATCATGATCTCAGCCTGGAGAGGAGTGAAGGTGTGTGACAGAAGTTGACTCAGAATGATTTGGGCACTGAACGACCATCATTCATTTCTGCAAACCAAAGTTACCCTTGGCTGAAAATCCTTAAAATTGTGTCTGTCATTTACAAAGTATCTTTCAACTTTTTTTGTACATAGAACAGATGGAACAATTTCAGCAGCTAAATGCTTACTCTAAGTGCTTAGTCAAAGCTTATGCTAATGCCATTGCAGAATTTACTATATTGTACTTTCTATCAAATGCTTTTGTATTTGAGTTTTCAGATATTAAGGTTGTAAGAGTGCAATATTAAAGTAAACTTGCTTGCCATGCAATGACCAGCAACCTCTATTAACTAAAATCACCATGCATTGTTATTTTAATACTTAATCCTTGTGTGTAGTAAAGACTATGTAGATACAAACTATAAGTCATACAAGACAATACTAGGCTCATAGCATAGATAAGATATCAGTTCAATTACACGTACCAGCTCCTTTCCTTGTAGAAACTTCAAGAGTCCTAAATAACCTTAATTTTTCACTGGGCAACAAATGATTCTTTGAAAAAAATGCCCCAGAGTAAGTTTGAAATTCTCACCTTGACCACCTCACTCCCAAGTGAATAGAATTTAGGGACTTAGGATCTAATACAAGCTCTTCAATAATAGGGCTGTGTGACTTCAGGTGCGTCCTTTAATCTCACTGGGTCTCAAGATAGTCCTGTGTAAAATGAAGGGATTGAAACAGATCATCTCCAAAGTCCTCCAGCTCNAGAGCAAACTATGAGGTCTTATGCTTGCCTCAGCCAGGAATATCCAGCTGTCTCCTCCTCAGGCTGTGGTTTGGCAGTACACAGCTGCCAGGGNTAGCCATGTGCTCAGAATGTATAATAAATACTGTTAGAAAGTTTTAAAGACCAATGCCATCTCTAATGTAGCTCAGTTTACTATGGTGCCAAGTTTACATGCGTGTGTGCGTGTGTGTGTGCGTGTGTGTGTGTGTGTGTACATATTTTCCACAAGAAAAAATCGAAATTTATGTAATGAATATTCACGGAGTCTCTGTTTCGCGGTAGGGCCCGTT